>JASDQU011102835.1:0-19731 GCA_032191745.1 Picea mariana
TGCTCCATCTGAAGTATCCATGTGATTGGGTCCTTGCCATCAAAATTCCTCATATCAATCTTAGGAGCGTGGTTGGTCTTCAAACCAAAGTTGGCATCTCTCCATTATTGATTCACCTTCCTTGTTTCCTCATCATGAAGTTCATGGGATGCATTTTCACTTTCAGGTGTCTTCTCTGTTACAAAATTTTTCAATACTTCCATGATCTCCCCTTTTAAACCATCCATCTTAGTATCCAACTTAGCTTACATTGAATCCATCATCTCTTGTAGTTCATCTTTTGTTACTATCTTCTTTTGTAAATCAGTTATGTCCAAGTAGGATTTTCTGGAGGCTTAGTTGGTGTAGAAGTTCCCTTTTTGGGTGGCATGTTGGCCAAGTATCACTTTTGAACCTTGATTTTGAGGTGGTTCTACTAGACAATATTTCTTTTGTTGTATCTCCCAAGTTTTGTCCCTTTTACATATGAAATTTTATTTTATGTAGTTCTCTGATATTTATTCTCTGCAATGCCATAGGTCTGATCAAAATTGGATGTGCCAAGTGGAAATTATGGTAACTTCCCCACAACTTGTTGGTTTTTGTACTTTCCAGGAGATATCACTTGTATAGCGTGCCCCACCAAAAATAATTGATATAAAATTTTGAAACTCATACCAGAAATACTACAGACTGTCCATGATTTAATGAAACCAGTCCAACTCAATTTGGATTCTCTAGGGAGAAGTTATGATTGTTTTACCTAGAACACCTTCTTGAGACTAGTCAATAAGGCTAGTCAGATACCCTATCTTACACAAGGTGTATATACAAATTTAAGATGACCCAGAAGCTAA
This sequence comes from Picea mariana, assembly GCA_032191745.1. Taxonomy (NCBI): domain Eukaryota; kingdom Viridiplantae; phylum Streptophyta; class Pinopsida; order Pinales; family Pinaceae; genus Picea; species Picea mariana. The sequence goes on from JASDQU011102835.1 coordinate 837, forward strand.
AATTTTTAACACAGATATGTTACTAAGTTTTGTAAATATCTTCTGTAGTTCAGGGTTTGAAACGTTATAGAAAATATTTTATAGCGAAAATTCCGCAATGACTCAGTTCAAGATGATTTCATAACCCTATATTGTACAGGCTGTATCTCCAAAATTATAAGGCCTCAGGAGATAAATTTTAAATGCAACATACCTTGATCTGTCTACTAAATATCCTCCAATCCTTTTCATCGAAAACATTGTAGAAACAAATTTATAGAAAAAATGCCAAGGTGTCTTAGATGTAGCAGCGAAACCCCAAGACCTTGAGCTCTGATACCATATGTTAATAACCAAACATCAATATAGCATAGAAAAACCTCAGAAAAAGTACTCAATGCCTTGAAAAAGAGATAATTTCAGATAATAATCCTCTTCAAGGGGGAAACCTCCTTTTACCCCACTGAAATGTTCAAGTACAAGACAATTCAAAATGAAAATGTCTCCTTGGTATATATATGAGACTAGGAGGTATAATTACAACTAATGGCCTAAATCCAACATAAATAAAATAACATTACTAATATAATATGCCCCAATTAAGGGGTAATGAGCCAGTATTAGGGCTTAAAATAGAACCTTCTATGTTGCTTTAGAAGTGTCATAATTAGGTGGTAGAGCCTTCCTCTACATGGATGCCCTAGGTAGATCCTTTATTTTATTTTCAAGTCCATGGTATGAGTTCTCCATAGGCTTGGGAGTCCTTTTAGTCCCACCATGACTTTGCGTTGAAGCCTCATTCTTCTTCATTTTTTTCTAGTCTTTACTCGAGGGACTCCCTAAGAGCATGGTTTGTTGTCTTTCAATCTCATTTAAACTTTAAAAGCAACAACTAATGATCACTTATGTATTGTTTTCGGTCTCGTTTGGATTACTTAAGAAAAAAATTCCCCCTGGAGTTTTGTTTAATCTCTTTTCAGATTCCCTAAAATTGAAAATATTGTCGAGCAATCTCGTTTCCCTTTACGCTCGTCAAACTAAAATTTGAAGGCACATATGTCTGACGGTAGTTTACCTCTTTTTATGTCTAGATGATTAATTTACGAATAAATGTATACCCTAGGAGCTTTGGTTCACTAGGAAAGTATTCTCAGGTGTAAGTTTAACCCTTTTTCGAGCACGAGGGACTAAATTTGTGAAAAACCACCATTCTCCCTGGTTTTGGGTTATCTCTTTTTCGGGCCTTGGAGATTATCTACGAAAAAGGAACCCTATCAGAGTCCATAGTTACGCTCTTTTTAGACTCCCTAAATATGAAAATCTTACCAAGTGACCTTGTTCCTTTCACACTCATTAATTGGTCCAGAAATAATATTGATTTGTCCTTAGTTTAACCCTTTTTCTAGCCAATAGATTATCCAGGAAAAATGTATGCCTTGAGAGACATGTCTCACTGGGAGAGTTCTCCGAACTTATGTTTTATAATTTTTTGAGCTAAGGGGACTAAATTTTGAAAAATGTTGTGAGTACATAGTTAAGATCTTTGCAGGCTCCTTAAAATTGAAAATATAGCCAAGTGATCTTGTCTATGTCACACTCCTTAAAATGGTTTTGAAGAGACGTCCTTTTGGTATACGTTTAACCCTTTTTCAAAATGAGTGGACTAATTATGAAAAATTAACACTCTAGATTCTTCTTTTAGTGTTTTTCAGACTCTCTAAACATGAAAAACCACTTAACTTACCTTCTTTGGGCTCGCAAAACTTCACATGGAAGGAGTCTTATTGTGTCATACTATAATCTCATCACATGTCTCATCCTTGCGTCTTTGGCCTAATGTTGGCTTCATGTTGATATTAAAGAACCTTTAGAGAATTCCTTAGATACAAGCCTTGTAGCACTTCTTCCCCTTGTGATCTGAAACCTTGATGCATGGAGTAATTTTCCCTAGTGTCCTTATCCTGCACATGTTTCCTTCCACCTAGCATCAGTATGTTCCATGTTCTTGGAACTAGTTTTATTTCCTATGACACTTGTTCCTCCTTTGTAACGTATAATTATTTCATTCTTTTTCAATATCATTAAAAAATTGAAAAAGACAAAAAAAATCAAATATTTGAAAAAGAGGAGATGGGATATACATTCACTTTTATCGACAGCAATACAGTTTCCCTTGGACAAAGAACATCTTTCTATTTTTTCTACAAAGCATTGGGATCTAGTATAACCTTAGGAAGCTGTTCTTGTTACATAGAGTTGTGTCCCCCTCCATTTGGTTACTCTTCCAAACATGTGGAGAGTTTTTGGTGCCTCCTGCGTCACATAATTATATCAATAATATGCTTCCTGAGTCTCATCATTTTTTCATTCTTTTGGCCAAGGAAAGTTTTATCCAACCTAAGTTGACCATTCTGTAGTTGATCTCTTGACTTTCATAAGTCAATTGTCCCAAGAGTCCAGTCAAGTTTGGATTCAAAATAAATGAAGTTATGTTCCTGATGATCGAAGTCCTCCAATCCTTCTTTGATGTCATGTCAAAGACCTCAGAGTAGTGAGTCTTACACTACTATTGTACTCCTACCTGAGTTTTGAAAATATTGAAGTTGTTACTCGAGCTGTAAAGTTATCATCTCCAACCGCAAGTATTAATTCTTCCTAAGGATTCATATCACATTTTACTTGTATATATTCAGATGATTTTGATATGTGTATCCGTTGTGTATTGTTCGCGACTAAAATTTATATAAAAATTCCTGTTTGTATCGTAGTCATGATTACTATATATATGACATGGATGTGCAATGTAATTTATTAGCATCCATTCTTAGTTTATCTCGAGCATGGGTATGCCCACCTTAGGGAGATTATCATTATTTTCTAGATGACATGCTCACAAACACTGTTATGGGACTTATCGATAAATGCAGACATAAACAGATATCCCTAGATCCACCTAGATCTAGAACACACCAAAACAAAATATGATGCTTTCACTAAGCTCTAAACATTGAGTTTACTATTTAACAAGAGATGGAAAACTACTATTTAAATATCACTTCCTCTTGTCGTTGTCGTCCTAGATCCACTCCGGTGCTCTTGTGATATTGAATCTTCCAGGGAACACAAACCAACCAAGGTGAAAGCAATACAATATACTCAACGAGAACCTATGTATTTGATCAAGGAATCATACAATAAAACAAGACAAGTTTTATGTGAAAGAAACATATCATTGTATTATATTAAAGTGAAAGTGGAGATTACAACCGAAGCGTTGATGTTGCAAGGTCCCCTTCCGATGACCCTTTTCTGCAAAACACACACTTTCTCCAATCTTGAATGGAGAAGATCCACAATGACTTTATGAACTAAAATGAGGCTCTCAAAAATGATTCAATGCAAAACTCTCAACCTTAGCCTTAATCAACCTTCATTAAACTTAGCCTTTTCCATGAGAAATCCCTCTTTATATAATGGAGAGAGATATGGTTGAAGAGATTAGGATGATCCCACCAAATCAGAGAAGCGAGTAATATCCCAACCATACAGATGCCACCTCACCTTCTATAAGATCTCCTTCTAGAACTTTCGTGAAACGTGACCTTTTCTTAGTCTTTTGACATCATCGCACCCTAATTGTAGAGCAGCTTGCGAAGACATCACATCCCATCTTGAGAGAAGGGGGTGACGATCAAGCATCGTCGCACCCTGTGTATGGTGCAACCTGCAATGACCTTCCTTAATAGGGTCTTTTATAGGAAAAAGTCATTCACTTTCCTCATGAAGAAAGGCTCTTTTTGGGAACATGAACACATGTTGTCAAAGGATCACTGGGGTGACCAAAATAATGTGTAACAAACACTCGTATCGAGCTCACTCAACTCCGTGCCTTCCCACTGTGTAAATATATTGTAATGTATTTCGGCCATCAGTTTCTCTTTTGAACTCACACATTAGGGGGCATCTGGTATAGTCCAAAAATGTCACATCTATGCATCCAATACAATGGCCCATCCATTTTCATACTTTACCTAAAATACTACTTAGGATTCCTCTAGAAAACTATTTTTTGGATAGCGTACGTGATAGTTAGCCCACGTTTACCTCCAAAATTTGCAAAAAACATAAAATTGCACATATTTTGGCAAAGTTTACAGGCTATGAAGGGTTTCCTAACCATTTTACCCCTTGTAGAATGTCCCCAAACCGAATAACCCTATTTTTCTCATATAAAAAGAGGTCTTGTGGAGTCATTTAGACATTTGGACAAGAGAATCAGAAAACTCTGACAAAATCCTTTCCCTCTCATTTCCCAACATTTGCATCTTTCTCTGAGTTTTAGCCTCAACTTTGTTGAAATATTGTAACTGAAAAGAGTATTCTATTTATTAGTGACTCATTATTAATTAGATCAATCCCCTTTTTGTGGATTGATCATGTCAAAAATTGTAAATGACCAAATCCCCTTTTGTGGATTGTTCAAACCCTAACTACATTATCCTAATTAAGAAGTCATCCCCCAGGCCTAATTAAAGTGGTTTTAACCACTAAGAAGAGAATTCATCCCTGCCGAGTGAAGATACATATTTCTAGCGCTTGCCAGCTAGTATAAATAAAGGAGGCAAATGCCTCATTTGTTCACTCATTCCTTCACCCATAAAGTGCACAATTTTGGAGAGCTTCAGTTGGGAGAATAAGGAAGAGAGAGGCACATTGCTCACTGTTGGATATTCTCCAGTGTCTTGATTTATTGTCTTGTCATTGTATTGGCTATCTATATTAAGGAATTTTTGTTGGGTTTTCTCCCCCATAAAGGTTTCCCATGACAAATGTTGTGTATCTTGTGATTGTGTTTCCTTCAACGATCCTACCTATGTTATGGTTATATAGTAAATTGAAAAGAAAGCTAAAAATAGCTCAGAACTTAACATGGTATCAAAGCTAAGCTGAAGAGAGCGCCTTTCACTTGATAAGCAAAAACGTCATTGTTGTCGTACAAGAAAATTAGGGTTTTTTGTTGGAGAGGAATTTTTTCCTAAAAACCATATAGAAAAGTGTGCCCCACCCTAGTGAATATTTTGGCAGATTGAGCACACCTTTTTAGTGGACAGAGCCCCTAGAAATTCAAACCCTAGTTTTGATTAGTACGAGAAAACCAGAAAACCAGAAAAACGAGGAAACCATAACCAATACCAAATGTACCAGTCCATATTTTTGCATGTCAAGTTTCAAGGGGAATACTTGAAAATTTTGAAATCTAACAACTCCATCAAAATCTCCTCAGCCCAGTGCATCTAGTCCTTGGATCAAGATTTCAAAATTTGAAGTTTGAAAAATTAGGGTTTCCTCATAAAACCTTAAGTTACAGTTGAAGTTTCAGTATCATTTGTAGTACCAGTTGCAGTCATTCTTGAAGTTTTTAAAGGGTTGGTAATTATGACCATTTCTACCAAATGGTGCCACTACCTGCAAATACTATCAGAGGAATGCACTCACATATGTTTAAACAGTTAAGCTTTAAAGGGTATTTGCAGGAGAAGGGATATCTTGCCACAGATCCAAAAGGATCTGGAATCCAACACATTCATAGGAATAATGCAACCCAGGTTTGATTATTATGATATGCATCTATTTGTTATGACATTATTTTGATCTAGGTTGTATGTTGAAGCTTTGACCATCATAATAACCTTTGGTCAAAATTAAAGTCAAGGTATTAGATTGATTAAAGTTGAGATCATAGAGTTTATTCTCTAACCCAACCTTCTGTGAAGATAACATATTGTCTTAGTATAGAAGACGGGTTGAAGAAATAAATTGTCATCTTAAGTGAAGAACACTTGGAAGAAACGAAACACACTCATTCTTGAAAACAAGACTCTAGGTTCTAGGTTTGATTAATTAAGTTGATAAGATTCAATTGCATGTGACAAGTTGATAACTACCACATTAAAAGTATACACTATAGTTGAGGTAGAAATATTTGAAAAGTATTATACTTGGTAGAATGTGTGCATATTGAGATAAATGCTTAATGTAATCATTTACCAAATAGAACTAACATATCCTCTAAGAGAAACTTCTTGTGTTGGTTCCAGGTTACCATGGAGGAATGTTTGATCACAACACTAGAAGAGTATTGATCTCATTTCATATTGTCTTTCTTACTTTTAATCTTTGGTTTAGGTAGGTCACAAGTGATATCTCTAAAGGAGCTACTGTGATGATTATTCCTGACATTATTTTATTACTATTAACAAAAGAGTATTATTATTTCATATTGTCTTATTGACCTTGTTTCAAGTCACAGGTGATAACCTTGAGGAAGCTATAGTGAAGGTTACATAAGGCAACAGATTAGATGAGACATGAAAAAGACTATGCACATGACCATATACATGCATGTACCAAAGAATATGATGAAGAAGATATTTTCAAGATCCAGAGTATCTCATATGGAGATTGTTGTAAGGAGTAGAAGGCTCCAAATATGAATGAACATTAGAACAAGGACTCATAGTAAAATTTTTCAAAGGATAATGAAGTCACCTTCAGAAGAAGAAGAATTCACTTGAAGTTTGACTCAAATTTTAATATTTTGACCTGGTATTCAACACCAAGTATACCCTATAAGATATGATGAAGTCCTTGTAGACTCTGAAGAAATCAAGAGTAAGTCTACTCTCAGAAAAGATCAGATGAAGAGACAACTTCTAGGACTAGGAGATAAATGCCATGAGAAGACTAGATCGTAGCTTCAGAAAGTTCTAGGAGATATGAAATCTACTGGGAAGATTTCCTTGTTTCAGTGACAGAAAAGGAAGCCTGTCAGAAAGACTAGGATACAAATTTTTCCATGAGACTAGAAGAGAAGATTGATCTAAGAGATCAAGCATGTTGTAGATGTAAAAATCCTGATGTGTGTCCGTAGGATTCTATGAGCAAGAAGGATAATACTATGATGAGAAACTTACTCTAGTAATTGAAGAAATAGTTAGAGTATTCATGAAAACAACTAGAACAACCATGATTCATATATAGTATGATATGCAAGGGGAGAAATCCCCATATTTAAAATTGAGGGGAAGTTGGTGCAATACATTAATTGGGTCATGGAGACATGAATACAATAAAAGATAGATTTACCTCCATGAAAGAAGAAGATCTACCTTCGGTATCAGTTATTGAGCCACTCTCAGTTTCAGATGAAGTTGTTGCCATGATGAAGTAGAGGAGTTACTCTCATATTTCAGCAGTCACAGTGAGAATGGAGCAACCATTCTCAACTTGAGAAACTACAAGTGCAGAGTCCCACTTCCAGAGGAATAGTTGTAGAGAGAGTAGAGGATATATTCCTAGACAATAAGATAGATAGTTCTTTGCAGAAAGCACATAGAGCTAGCACATGATTGTGCAGATTAAGTTGCAACAGAGCAACTGTACCAGGTTGGTACAAAGTGATGTGAAAACTTTATTTGAAGTTGAATATAGAAAGACTCATGTTTGTAAGATGAAGCAAGCTCCTAGAGCTTGGTATGGCAAAAATTGACAGTTTCCTAACGACCTTGGGATTCACCAAGAGTAAATATGATTCTAATCTTTACTTCAAGGGTATGATCTAGTTGTGTTATTGTTGTATGTGGATGACTTATTCTTAACTAGGGAAGAAAAAATCATCACAAAATTGTAAGAATAATCTCACTGAATCATTTGAGATGAAAGAACTAGGCTTGGTGCATTATTACTTAAGTCTTGAAGTTTGGTAGAGCCCAGAGAAGATATTCCTTAGACAAGGGAAGTATGCAGTTGAAGAGTTTTGATATGCTAGAGTGTAAATCCATGAAAACACCCATGGAAACGAAGTTGAAGCTCCTCGTAGATACCTCATTATAATTGGTTGATGCTACTTTATACAGACAGATTATTGGTTCGTTGATGTATCTAAAGAATACCAGGCTAGATATATTTTTTTTCTAGTGTTAGTATATAGTAGAACCTAAACGTGTTCACCTTGATGATTCAAAACATGTGATGAGATACCTTACGGTATGTTGGATTTTGGTCTCTGTTATACTAGAGATCATGACTTCAGATCGTATGGAAATACTGATTCAGATTGAGATGGAAGTGTTTATGATAGAAAGAGAACTTCATGATGTTGTTTTAGTCTAGGGTCATCCATGAATTCATGGTAGCTAGGAATAAATCTAGTATTTCTCTCAACACGAAAGAAGAGGAATATATTATAGCATGCTCCACAAGTTGTGAAGCCATATGGATTTTGATGTTGTTGAAAGATCTATTTAATCTAGAGATGGAATTCACCGTGATCCTATGTGATAACCAAAGTTGCATAAAAATGATAGAGAACCCTATGTTCCATGACAAGTAAAAACACATAGAAATACGATATCACTACATTTTTGATATGGTGCAGAGAGGAGTTATAAAGATCCATTATGTTGGCATGGATGAGCAGATTGCATATGTGTTGATCAATACTTTGTCTCATGTAATGTTTGAGCACTTTCGAGACAAGCCTGGTATGGTCTGAAAGGACCTCCCTCAAAGTGGGAGTAGTGTTGATGTCATCCTTGTGCTAAATATTTCTAGATTCATGTTGATGTTGATGAGATGTCAGCCTCATGCTGAATATTTCCAGCTTCGTGTTAATGTTGATGAGATTTCATCCTCGTGCTAAAGATTTCCAGATTTGTGTTGATGTTGATGATATGCTAGCCTCATGCTGAATATTTCTAGCTTCCTGCTGATGTTGATGAGATGTCGTCCTTGTGCTGAATATTTCCAGGTTCATGTTGATTTTGATGAGATTCCATCCTCGTGCTAAAGATTTCTATCTTTGTGTTGATTTTGATGTGATTCCATCTTTGTGGTGAATATTTATAGCTTAGTTTTGATGTTGATGATGCTCCACCCCTCGTGTTGTGATGTTTTTTTTTTGATGTTGTATAAGCCTCGTGTTGTTATTGATGATGATGATGTATTAGTGTTATACTAATCCATGTTTATGCAGATGATGATGATGACATTCTAGCTCGTTGTTGTGGATTATGGTATTGATGATGAGGAAAACTTCTAATGATTTATATATATGCTAGTCAGTGTTCCATATACTATTTATGTTTTTTTCTTCTCTCTCTCCTAATGATGTTGTAGAATACCCTTCTTGTTAATGGGGAGTGTTGAAATATTGTAACTGTAAAGAGTATTCTATTTATTATTGAGTCATTATTAATTAGATCAATACCCTTTTGTGAATTGATCATGTTGGGCATTGTACATTACCAAATCCCCTTTTTTGGATTGTTCAAACCCTAACTATATTATGATAATTAAGAAGTCAACCCCCAGGCCTAATTAAAGTTGTTTTAACCACTAATTAGAGAAGTCGGCCTTGCCCAATGAAGAGACACCTTTCCAATGCCTACCAACTAGTATAAATAAAGGATGTCAGTGCCTCATTTGTTCACTCACTCATTCACTGATAAAGTGTGCAAGTTTGGAGAGATGTAGTTGGTTGAAGAAGGAAGAGAGAGGCACATTGCTCAGCATTGGATATTCTCTAGTGTTTCGGTTTATTGTCTTGGAATTTCATTGGCTATCTATATTAAGGAAGTTTTGTTGGGTTTTCTCCCCCATGATGGTTTTCCAAGATAAATTTTGTGTATCTTGTGATTGTGTTTCTCTCAGTGATCCTACCTATGCTATGGTTATCTAGTAAATTGAAAAGAAACCTAATAATAGCTCAAAACTTTAAAAAAAATCCCCTCTGGCCATTCTCCCTATATGCAACCCTTCCTCCTTCCCTTCATGGTATGATGGTTGTGAGATTATTATGCGGTATTTATGCACTTGGATCCACGACATAGGATCCTAGACTTGGTTTGTAGAGTGGTATGTGCAAGCAAAGGTTTTAACCTTTTTATCTTGAATTTGAATAAAAGAGATTGTCTTTGTCCCAAAAACCTATGTGTATATGTTCTTACTAATTTGAACATTTATATCTATACTTAGGCTTTTAAAGTGATCATTAGAGATCATGTATGTTTTTGCATTGTATTCTTAAACCCTTGCAGTTCATTTTTGGGAGGAGATTTGTGATCTAGGAGGAAACAACAAGAAAAACATATCCACATCAACCATAAGTATTCAAGGTGCACTCACTAACCTTCTCTTCTCTCTTTCTCGTATCACTTTGACTAGATTTTTATGGCGTATATTAAAGATAAGTCAGTCTTTTAAGGGAGTAATTTCTCTACCTATTCCTTAGACATAGTTTAGGGGGAATTTCCCCATAGCACACTGTCAAAATAATTCTACAATAAAAAATCTACTTGCATCACTCACCTATTTCTCCATTAGTCTCATACATTCTATCTCAACTGTTATTGCAAGGAACACTTTACCATTCATTTCAATGAGATTTTATAGGTTGCAATTGCAAGTCGAAGATTAGCTTGCTATTTTTCAAATCCTTTTCATTCCCAACCTAATCCAAGAAATGCTTATGATTGTAAAATAACCATGGTGTAAATCACTATTAGTTGACCAAATCATGGAGAAACTATTTTTTTAAGATCATTTGTTGTTTTTCTTGTTCAATCTATTGAACGTTTTTTGAAGGTTGGGTTAAATTTGGTACGTTACAAGATTTTTAGATGCTCATGTATCCTAGTTAGATGGTGTCCTATTAATACATTGGAATGTGATTCTCCTAATTTTAATAGCACCTATAGGATCATCGCTTCCACTCATTGAATTATATGCATTGGGGTGCTCCTAAGGTGTGGTATGGGGTTCCAGGGAGTGCAACTGTGTAGTTGGAGGCATGATGGAATCTTAAACCATGCAACATTAGAAAAATAAATTATATTACCATGAAACTACATTGGTTATGGGAAATGGTGGCTTAAAACCAAATATGTCTATATCTTCTCCATGGAAATAGATAATTCCAGCATTCACTTTGCAAACTAGTGTTGTGAAACAACAACATAATGAATATATTGAGCTTGTAATTTGTACAAGCTAAGGTCTGGTGCCTCTCTTGAAATCTATGGTCTAGAAGTGGCCTTTCTTGTTTGGTAGTCAAAGTATCATTTGATGCTAGCCAGGTTATGAAACCGTTTCCTTCAAGAAATTTTCAAATCAAGTGAATTGAGGGTAGAGTTTTAACCATACAAGAGAAGTTCCTGAATATCCTCTTAGTGATAAAAAAAAAAAAAAATTACTTTGTACCAACATAATAATTACTACAAAATATTCCCATAATAATTTTCTCTATGTATGGAAGGAATTGTAGAAATTATCATACAAAGGTGGAAGACATTAGAAACCTCATGAAGACAATCTGTGATCTAGGTACTCGTGATTGTTGGTGGGGAGAAGAGATAAATTATAACAGGTATGCATGCAAAATTTCTCAACCCATATTACATTTTGTGAGAAATCCATTGTTAACTAGGATACTACAAAATCAAGCCTGTAATATCCTACTACAGAATCATGCATGTATTTCCTTGCTAGAGAACTCATGTAGCATATTGTTGCATACTTTCCTATAAATGTTGTTTTGGGGAGGTATATTTTCCATTTATCACTCTTGATACCACACAAGACCTCCAAAAATTTCTATATGGCTATGGATTGAGAAATTGTTATATGGATCAAGCATGATTTTCTAATAAAATGATGAAATGTGTCTCATGAAAAGTTTGAAAAATGGATCAGCCACTATCTGAAAGGATTTCAATATGTTCTTGGCAAAGTAGTTTATGTATTTTATCAACATAATTTTAGTTGGATATTAAAGGGAATTGGAAGGGTATTCACAAAAGATTGGTTCATATGCATCAATTAGTATGTCTCCTTACAACTTGTTTGATTTAGAGGTATGGGGTTGCATGAGGGCATGCAACATATCTAGTTTTGGGGAAATGATGAGTCACCAAATTACCATCTTTTGACATCTTATTTTCATCATTTTTATTTCCTTTTTGTTTACTCATAACCATGTATTATCCCATTTTAATGCTCGTGTGTGAAGTTTAGGCTTAAATTTTTTTCTATTCCATTTATTAGTATTTCATTGGATTATGTTAGGGACATAACCTCCCTAACCTCTCATGTAGGTATAATAATATATTTTCCATGTAATAGAGGTTGATATTAATAAGGCCTAGTAATAAGGAAGAATAAGTCAAATGTAAGAAGACCTAGTAGAAGCTTCCACTTCTAGAAATATCTTCCTCTATATTGTTATTTTGGTAGATGGATTTAGTATAAAGAGGATTCTAGGGACTGACTAGTATTTGTCATAAGAAATATTGTAATATAGCATTGCTCTGCTGGAGGTTTCCCCCTCGAGGAGGGAAGCGAACATTGTTTCCTACCAATAAAGGTATTATTTTGGTGTTTTGGTTTCATATATTGTGTTGTTCCACTGTTATTATCTGTAGTATTTATGTTTTCTACTATTATAATAGATCTGGTACCTTAAAAGTTGTATCAGAGCACTTTTCTTTGCAGGAAATTATGGGTTAAATATTTTCAAGGTAGAGATGTATTCTGGCTTCTTAAAACTATAATGATATGTCGTTCAACGCATAAATCCGTGGTTGGGGAAGCATACACACAGGAAATACAAGAGATACTTAATCTCACATTGTTGGACACCCTTCTAACTCATATTGGTACCCCTTCGAGTGGTAGTTCATAAAACAACGCTTGTATATGGGCCGACCTAGGTATCCTGAAACACTTCATAGATCAATCGATCGGTTACCTCACTGCTATAGTTCCACTGAGAACAACACTCACAAAGACACTCTCTAGTAATTGGGTAATCAGGTAGTATGGATAAGGGTATGGTCTATCCTCCTTAGTTTGTTCCCTGGTATATTGGGTCGAGTATTACTGTCGATCCCACATGTATTTCAGAGAGATATAGAATAGGGAAAACCATTGTCTATAGAAACCATAAAAATCCTAACCCTTGAGATGGAAACATATAAAAAAAGGAACAATGAAGCTCTATTGTCGTGCAACCTTTCCCTTGCATCCAAGTTGTGAAATTACTGCATATTTCTTCCTTTTAATATTTTGGACATTTCACCAGTAGAGTATTATTTAGATCAAAGTATAACTTCGTAGGATAAGACAAAAAAATTATGGGGCCTGCCCACACCCTTATTTGAGATCTATCTCATTGGATTCCTCTTTTCATTATACTCACGGTCATACCTATAATGTTTAAAAAAAAAATCTCTATGCTCTCGACACCCTTTCGACCCCCTTATTTGGGACCCACACCATCGGATTCCCCTCTTTTCCCTAATCGTTGTGATACCCTTCACTCATAACCCCTTTTATATGTGGTCTGACCTCCCTCTTTCCCATTACCCCTTTCACCATGGACCACACCTGTAGCCAAGACATTGAATCACGCCTCAATACCTTGTCTGTTTCTTTCTCTAACACACGACAAGAAGTGCAACAACTCAGTGCCAATGTTACCACCATCAATCTCAAAATGAATTCCAGCATAGATTTCAAAATGGAAACCCTAAAACATGACCTCTCTTCCCAAATTGAATCCTTCACTACCTAGCTTTGCACCGAGCTAAATATTTCTTATTGACCTTACCTCATATGACCAATCCTTGCAACCCGAAGGTGATATTTCCTCCAATTCCCATAATTTTTCATCCCATCACTTTCAATGTGATATACACCTTTTTAGAGTGGATGTGAACAAATTTGATGGCTCAAATCCCATGGTATGGGTCACCTAAATGGAACATTACTTATCTTTGTATGACATTACCAATGAGATAGAAAAACTCTATTATGGTGTTCTCCATTTGGATCTTGAATGACGAGAATGGTGGAAATGGCGTAATAAGTCATGCCAAGGGTATGTGGCTTGGACACAGTTTTTTGTAGATCTCTATGACTTCTTTGACACCGACACCCATAATTTAGCGCATTTGACCAAGTTGAAACAAACTATCCTAGTGGAAGAGTTTATAGTTTCCTTTGAGCAATTATATTTCCGAATAGAGGGAACGAGAAATTATTTTTTCAGGGAATGCTTTATCAATGGATTCAAGGATGAAATGTGTTCCCATGTCCTCATGGATCACCCCCATACCTGGTTGGAAGTTACAAAATGGTCCAAGGAAGCAAAAAAATTTATCTCCTCCCAAACCTGAAAAACACCCTTTATTCCTCTCCCTAAACTTTCCATTACAACCACTCCTACCACTCCCCTCAAGATCCAGAAATTGACTTGGGTTGAAATGCATAAATGCCAACTTAAGGGTATTTTTTATAATTATGATGACAAGTATTTTATGGGGAACAAGTGTAAGGAACATAAGAATTTTATGGCTATGTCTAAGGATGTTTCTAAAGAAAAGGTATATGTGTCTCATGTACACTAGATAACCCCACTAGAGTATATTCCTCCACCCTCTGATCTCCTGAAAATTAAACCACTAATTACTCTCAATGCACTCACATGTTTCTTTGCTCCCCAAACCCTCAAATTAATTCGTTACATTAAGAACCAAAAAATTCATCATTTTAGTTGACAACGGAAACACCCACAATTTTATTCATCGCCTCATTTCCCAAGAAGTCAATTTCTATATCCATCCAATTAATAATTTCCAAATCATGATTGCAAATGGGGGTTCCATGAAATATGGAGGGTGTTGTGAAAATTTGCACCTCCAAATTGGTCAATATCACCTGAAATATCATATGTTTTCTATTGACATGGGCAATTGTGACATTGTAATTGGTGTAGAATGCTTATGCACGCTCAGACCTATCACCGTGGATTTCAAAAAATTAGCCATGAAATTCCATCAAGAGGGAAAACAACACCAGTTCCAAGGCATCACAATAGAGTCTCCAGAGATCATTAGTTCCCACTGAATGGAAAATCTCCTCATAAAAGGTCATTTGGTCTTTATTTCACAACTTCATGCCATTCTATATGTTGGGACATCCTCTGTACATCCTGACCTTCAATCTATCCTCTACCAACAATAAGTTGTGTTTTAAACCTGCTAGGGACTTCCACCTTCTCATGGTGTCCATGATCATTTCATTCCTCTTCTTATACGTAGCCTTCCTTTGAATTTTCACCCTTATCATTATCCCTTCACCTAGAAGAATGAAATTCAAATGATTGTTCAAGAAGTGCTAGAAGCCGCTATCATCTTTCCTAGTACCAATCCCTATTCTTCTCCAATAGTCATGGTACTCGAGAAAGAAGGTACTTGGCGCATGTGTCTTGATTTTTGAGATCTCAAAAAATCACCATCAAAGACAAATTTCCCATTCTTGTCATTGATGACCTTTTGAAGAATTGGGTGGTGCTTAGTATTTTACCAAACTTGATCTCTGCTCTGGATACCACCAAATTCAAATGAAATAAGAAGACATTCCTATTACTGAATTTTGAACTCATGAGGGTCACTATGAGTTTTTGGTTATGCCATTCAGCCTTTGTAATGATACCTCCACTTTGCAAAGTATCATGAATCATGTCTTATGTCCTTTCATCCATCATTTTTTATTGGTTTTTTTTATGATATTGCCATCTATACAAAAACATGGAAAGCACATCTCTCCCATGTGGATCAAGTCCTTCAACAACTGTCTCAGCGGAAACATTTTATTAAGCAGTCTAAATGTGCCTTTGGAGCCTATAAAGTTGAGTACCTGGGACATATTGTTTACAAGGATGGTTTCTAGGTAGATACAATCAAAATTGAATCTATGGAGGATTGGTCATGCCCAAAAACTCATAAAATTCTACGTGGCTTCTTGGGTTTGATGTGCTATTATCGCAATTTTGTTAAGAATTATGAAAAAATTGCATCTCCTTTCAAAACACTCCTTAAAAAGCATGCTTTCACTTGGAATCTAGTAGTCGACCATGCCTTCCAAGATTTGAAAGTGGTTATGTGCAGTACTCCAGTTCTGGATCTCCCTGACTTCAGCAAGCCCTTAATACTAGAATGTGAAGCCTTAGGGACATGCATTAGGGTTATTCTCATGCAATATGGTAGACCTTTGGATTTCACTAGTAAACAATTGTTTGAGCTCCATCTGGGTCAGTCCACCTATGAAAAGGAAATGTTGGCTAGTCTTCATGTTGTGGATCTTTGGCGTCCTTATCTCTTGGGGAAATGTTTCTAAATCAAAATTGAGCATCAAAACCTCAATTATTTTATGGAACCAAAAATTTCTTCTGTGGAGAAAGAAAAATGGGTAACCAAGATGTTTGGCTATGATTATGATATCATCTACAAAAAAGGAAAATAAAATGTGGTGGTTGATGCCCTTTCCAAGAAATATGAAGAAGACAAGTCTCTTTTTTTCCTCTCATTCATTGTCATATATTGTCTTCATGTGGTTTTCCAGGAATGGTTGCAAGACCCCAAACTTTCAAGAGTGATCCAAAAATTGTAGCAAGATCCACAAGTGGCTCCAAGGTAATTGTGGTGCCATGAAGAGATTCGTTATAAAGGTCACTTATATTTAAGAAAATAGTCAAACCTTAAATCCATTGTTCTCTCTGAGTTTCATTCTTCACCTGTAGATGGGAATTATGGTTTTACCAAAACATATGAATAGGTTAAACATTATTTTTTCTTGGATGGTATGAAACAATATATTTACACCTTTGTGGATGTGTTTTATACCTATCAATGCAATAAAGGGAGATATAATCAAATCCTTAGGAAAACTTGAACCACTTATGATCCCACCTACTGTTTGGATGGATATTTCTATGGACTTCATTGTTGGCTTACCTAAATTAGGAAATAAGTCAGTCATCATGGTAGTAGTGGATATTATTTCCAAATATGCTCATTTATGTACTCTTCAACACCCATTCAATGCCTCTACCATAGCTCAACTTTTTATGTATAATATATTCAAACTACATGGCATGCCTCATTCTATTGTGTCTGACCGTGATCCCACTTTAACTAGCACTTTCTGGAAAGAATTGTTCAAACTCTAGGGAACCCAATTACATATTCAATATAACATATCATCCTCATACTGATGGACAAAATGAAGAAATCAACAAGTTTTTGGAAACATATTTGAGGTGTTTTTTATCTGACAAAAAAAATCAGTGGCTTCAATGGTTACCCCTCACTGAATGGTGGTACAACACTTCTTACCACGTTGCCACTTGCCTGACTCCCTTTGAATCATTTTATGGAAAACAACCACCTTTATTTGTATCATACATGCCAGGAATATTCAAGGTTAAACAAGTGGACCAAACTCTTACAGTCTGCACGACCATCCTCCGTACTCTAAAAAAAAAAACTTTCATGGATCAGAATCGAATGAAACAGCCAAAAAATCAGGCTTGTTTTGAACGTGAATTTGCTAAAGGGGACCAAGTGTTTATTCTTATGCAACCTTATAAAAATACTTCACTCAAAGAAAAACACTTTTAGAAACTTACCCGCAAATTCTATGGTCCATACCGTATTCTCAATATACTCAGGACTGTGGCATACCAGTTAGAGTTTCCCAATCACTCTAGGCTCTACCTTGTTTTTCATGTTTCCTAATTAAATAAATTGATCGAAACTAAGTCACATACTCATACCATTCTACCTAAGTTGCACTAGCATGAGAATCATCTCTTCTAGCACACTGTCATGAGCATCATCTCTATTAGTGCAATATTGGACCAACATGAGCATCATCTCTGCTAGTGAACTATCAAGGAATTTCTAGTTCGTGGGAAGGACACATAGCCAAAAGGTGCCACCTAGGAGACAACCACCATTGTATAGCAATTTTGGCATCTCAAGCCTTGAGGAAAAGGTTGTTTTTAAGGGGGGGGGGGAATTTTAGGGACCCAACCTCCCTAATCACTCATGTACCTAGAACAATATATTTTCCATGTAATAAAGGATGATATTAATAAGGCCTAGTAACAAGGAAGACTAAGTCAAATGTAAGAAGACCTAATAGAAACTTCCACTTCTAAAAATATCTTCCTCTAGATAGTTATTTTGGTATATGGATTTAGTATAAATAGGATTCAGGGTCATGAGAAGTCCTTTTTCTTGAGAACTATTTTAATAGAGATATGCTATGTTGGAGGTTTCCTGTAACATACCCAGCCACCCACGGGCCGGGTATGTTACCTGCAAGCCTGCCCTCAGACTAATTCCTCCTAATGATACCTTATTTAGTCATTAAGGATGAATAAGATAATAGATTTAACAACATGCACAAGAATATGCAACAAGCATGCATAATCTAAAGATTACATTAAACGATAATTAAATATACACAACGGAAATAAATCCATACACATGTAGATGATAATTAAATTAAACAGCGGAAATACATTTATACACAGAGAGGGATATCATGACAGAGAGTACTTATCTTTATGAAAGATGACACCGGATGGCTGTAGACCAGTGACGTTCCACCCAACCGTATACATCGTTGCTCCAAATCTCAACAACAGTGTCACCCATGAGCTAGGGCTATGAATCCATAAGAATGGTTCTAGAGTGTACTTGGGTTCCCAAACCATTCATCTCTCAAGCTCTCACCGATTTCCTGACACCCACAACAATCCAAGTACCCAACTCTCTTCTACCCAGCCTATGCCACCCGAGAGAATGGACCTCCACCCTTCTCTATCATGTAGTCCCTCAGGCAGTCCTTCTCCTTCTTTCCAAGGCTTCCATCACAGCTAGTCCAGAATCTCAATGATGGAAATCTCAAGACTCGCAGTTGTGAGAAAAACAGGGCACAGTCCAATGCATTTCATACATGCAGGCCCTAGGTCACGGCTGGATCACACCAGTGACCACTACATACAACT
>JASDQU011102835.1:19755-30520 GCA_032191745.1 Picea mariana
CAAGATGAAGGTGAGGATGGGTCGATGAATGGGTCAGGGAGTGCATGTGAGTGTGTGCATGGGAGAATGAGTGAGTGAATGGGAAATCAACAAAAGTCAAACACCCCCATCAGACCATAGGTGGGTTTAAGTAACCTCATGGGGAAAAAAAGAACCTCCTGTCCTTCCCCAAGAAGTTCACGTAATCGATCCCCTCCCTTAGACAAAAAGGGTAATAAGAAAATGGGAATAACACTTAGTCCCTCAAGCTCCCTCTCTTGTGGAATCATAGCCCTGTATAACTCTAATCCTTGTCCGTCTAACATCCAACAATGTGTTTATTATTATTAATGATCAAAACATTACATTTCTTGGGCATACTGGCCCTTCAATAATTGTCTAGACACTCTGGCCTCTCCGCATTGTAACAATACATTATTTAAAATGGGAGTTCAAAAACTAGGGTGTTACATCCCCTCCCACTTATTTTAGCATTGTCCTCAATGCATATACAAAACATAGATCAAAATCTCAAATTTATTCAAAAATCTGTGGGTACTCTGCCTGCATGACATCTTCATTCTCCCAGGTAGCTTCTTTGGGACCGTAGCAAGTCCACTGAACTTTTACCAGTTCTATAACTCGATTCCAAAGAGTTTTCACTTTTTTGTCCAATACATTCATTGGTTGAACCTGAAAGTCTCCCTCTGTCTCTACCTGAATCAGATGCCAATCAATAGCATGGTTAGGACCATGTACATATTTATTTAGTAAAGATACATTAAATACATTATGCACATTCATGGAAGAAGTCAATGAAAGCATGTATGTAACTGACCCTATTCTGTCCAATATTTCAAATGGACCATAGAATCTGGCTGCCAACTTTGTAAAACTACCCGATTTCAGAGAGATTTTCTTAGGCTTCACTTTCAAAAGTACATGTTCCCCTAATTTAAATTATCTAATAGTCATGTTCTTGTCTGCATAAACTTTCTGTCTATCCTGAGTTGCCTTTAAATTATGCTTAATATTGACCACCTTCTCTTTCATGTCCTTGAGCAACTTCAACCCAAGTACCAACCTATCTGCTAGGTTATCCTAGCTCACTAGAGTATTGCATTTCCTACCATACATGGCTTCAAATGGGCTCATTCTCAATGAATCTTGATACCCATTGTTATATGCAAACTCAACCAAGTGTAAGTAATCTTCCCACTTAGATGTCTTATCCATCACATACATTCTTAGCATGTCTTCAATTATTCAATTGACCCTCTCTGTTTTCCCATCTATCTAGGGATGATATGTTGTGATAAAGTTTAGATTTGTTCCAAATCCTTTAAACAATCCCCTCCAGAAATTGGAGGTAAACTTTGTATCTCTGTTCGAGATGATTTTCCTAGGTATCCCATGCAGCCTAACAATTTCCTTCATGAAAATCTCAACAATATTAGTTGATGTATGCGTTGTCTTCACAGGCAAAAAATGAGTAGCCGTTGTTAATTTTTCAACCACCACCATGATTGAATCATGTTTCTTATTCGTTCTGGGTAATCCTGTGATGAAATCCATGGTGATCACTTCCCATTTCTTCTCTGGGATTGGCAATGGCTGCAGCAAACCCGTTGGGTGCCTATGCTTAGCCTTCACCTTCTGACATTCCATACATCGACTGATGTAATCAACAACGTCCTTCTTCATTCCCAGCCAAAAGAACTGGCTTCTTACTGCTATAATAGTTTTTTGGTAATCGGGATGTCCATCATAAGGAACATCATGCATTTTCTTTAGTACCAAATTCCTCAGTTCTCCAGAACTAGGAACATAGATTCTATTTTTATGCATGAGTAATCCATCTTCCTTTATCTTGTACTCCTTTATTTTATGTTGTCCATCTCCTTGTTGTAAGTTTTCCTTTACCTATAGATAATTTTGATCTGTAATAGGACCATCTAAAATTTTTCTCTTCAAGTCTGACTGATGCAAATTGATAGCGGTAGCATGCATGAGATGCACTCTTCTACTAAGTGCATCAACAAACTTATTCACCTTTCCCTTGATATGATTTATATCGAAGTCATATTCACTTAAAAATTCCAGCCATCTTGTTTTCCTCACTTTCAAGGTTGGTTGTTTAAAAAGATACTTAAGGCCAATGTGGTCTGTCCTTAATTCGAATTTCTTTCCCATGAGATAATGCCTCCACATCCTCAAGGCGTGAACAATGGCAGCAAGTTCCAAGTTGTGCATGGCATAGTTTCTCTCATATTCCTTAAGCTTTTTGAACTCATGTCCAATGACATGTCCATTTTGCGTGAGGACTCCCCCAAGTTCTTCCTTACAAGCATCTGTACATGCCACAAAAATTTCATTTGTGTCAACAATCTTTAACACAGGAGCATTAGTAAGTAATTCCTTCAACAAATTAAAATTCTTTTCACACTGGAGTGTCCATTCAAATTTAGTTCCCTTCTTTTGCAAAGAAGTGATGAGATGAGAAATCTTAGAGAACCCTACTATGAACCTTCTGTAGTAGCCGACTAATCCCATAAAAGGTCTGACGTCTGACACATTGCTGGGTGTTGGCCATCCTCTAATGGCTTCAATCTTCTCTAGATTTGTTAGTATGCCCTACTCTGAAATAATGTGTCCCAAAAAATGGATCTGCTTTTGATAAGAAGAAAACATACTCAACTTGGAATGCAACTGATGTTCTCTCAGTACCTACAACACCAATATCAAGTGACATTCATGCTCCTCTTCAGAATTAGAATAGATAAGTATGTCATCTAGGAATACTATGAAAAACTTGTCCAGATAATTTCCAAATATGCAATTCATTAAGAACATGAAGACAACCGGTGCATTTGTCAGTCCAAATGACACCACTACAAATTCATAATGCCCATACCTAGTCCTAAAGGATGTCTTATGATTGTCTTCTTCCTTGATTCTTATCTGATGGTATCCTTCCCTCAGGTCAATCTTTGAAAATATCCTTGCTCCTCTTAGCTGATCAAAGAGGTCATCATTTCAGGGTAAAGGATACTTGTTCTTTATAGTGTACTTGTTCATCTGTCGTAAGTCAATACACAGCCTCAAGGTTCCATCCTTCTTTTTGACAAAAAGTACTGGTGCTCCCCTAGGTGAAACACTTGGACGTATGTACCCTTTCTTCAACAATTCTTCCAACTGCATTTGTAATTCTTTTAATTCTGGTGTGCTCATTCTATAAGGTGTTTTCGACACTGGGGAAACTCTTGGGACTAAATGAATTGATAAATCTATCCCCCTTCTTGGTGGAAATCCGTGTATTTCTTGAAATACATCTTCAAATACCTGTAGAACCAATAAATATTCGAGGCTTGTCCCCTTTGTATTAATTGGCTCCTCCACATGAGCTGTGTATAGTTGACATCCTTTTCTAAAAAATATTTTCAGTTGTAAGGCTGAAATCTCCCTTATAGAGACGGGTCTTGGAACTCCTTTCACATTGCTCTGTTTTCCATTTCCATCAAGACAAGTAAATATCTTGTTATGAAAATCTAGGACAACATCATGCTTGTCCAACCAATCCATACCAATCATAACATCATAAGACCCCAATGGTATGATATTTAGATCAGTACTAGTATTCATGCCATTAAGACTTATGGAACAACCTCTGACCATATCATGGATTCTTCTTTTGGTTCTAGTGGCCAACTGAACCAAACATGATTTTCCAAGTTTAATTTTCTCCAAATGTAATCTATCCACTATCTTAGGATCAATGTAATAATGGGTTTCTCCTTAATCAATCAAAATAACAACAAGATGATTTATGATCTTACCTTCCATGTTGATCAGATTGAACTGGTACTATGCTTGTCAATCATTTAAAGATGCATAGATTCTTCCCATATCTCTGAATGTTGTAGCTTCTTTGATGTTGTGCATAGTCTTCACTCTATCCTTTCTGTGTGGGAAATCCTTGTATAGGTGATACTCTTTGCATCCCTAGCATTGGATTGGTGGTCTTACCCTTTTTGGCTCATTCTTATTGATGATCTCTATTTGGATCATTCTTATTGAAGGGAGGTTTCAATCCTTTCCTCCTCTGATCAAACTTCGCATTCTTCTTGTCCTTCCAATATTTTTGCAGGGATTGTCTTCGCTGGACTTTCTCATACAGGTATTTAGCCTTCCTGATGGCCTTAGTCAAGGCCTTGGGTTCATCATACTTGATATTTTCCTTATATAAGGCTGGAAATCCACTTAGAAATCTTTGTATTTTCACCTTCTCATCACCAATGAACCTGACATACTTTAACAACCCCAAGAACTTCTTCTTGTATTCTTCCATAGTCATGCTTCCCAACTTGATTTCAATGAACTCCTGCATTTTCTTGTCATAGAAATTCTCTGAGAGGTACTCCTTCTGGAAGTACTTCTTGAATTGTTTCCAAGTGATCCTACTTTCATCAACATGCTCCACTTACTTTAGTTAGTCCCACCACACTGCAGCTTTCCCGTGTAAATGGTAGGTGGCAATCCTAACTTCCAGGTTTGATGAATAGTTATGTAACTGAAAATATCTTTGGATCCCAAGCAACCATGCTTCGACATCATCTTCCCTTTCTCTTTCACCATCGAAGGAAGGTGGCTTGAGCTTCCTTATCTCTCCCTGCAAACAATCTACCTTTTGTTTGCTTCTCTGGTGTCTGATAAGAGACACTTATGGACTTCTTATGGGATCATCCGATGCATAAAAATTTCTTCCTGAGTAAGGAGGTGAGTGTTTTCCATGAGCTCTACTAGCACTTCTAGAATAACTAGCTTTTCCACGAGCATATCCTCTTTCATGACACCTGCCTTCTTCCTCTTGTCTTGCATTTGATCCCTTCTTCATTTGCCTCTGCAACTGATTTAAGCTCTGCAAAAATCAAGCATTTATCTGGATTTTCTTTCTCATCAGTCTCTCGTTCTCTTCTTTGTATCTCTTCACTTCCATATTGAGGCTTCTTACCGTTTCTATTAATGTTTCCTTCTTTGATTTTCCCTTACGCCCATTGGACTCTGTCTCTTCATTACCAACTCTAGTATTCTAGCCTTCGGCCTCCTTTTCATGACTGGAGGCTCCCTCACCTTCTTCCATTTCCTCAATATTCATCCTGAGATGATGTGCTTAAGCCTCCTAATTCTACAAAATGTGCAAGCGACCATTTTGTTAGAATTATGTGTATGATAGGAAAAAAAATGGCCAAACCATGCTACAAGTCTCTTTCTTGTTTTTCTTAATGGAGATTATATCCCCATTCTCCAAAAATAATAGTGTCCTTTTATCCTTGGCTAACAAAAAGTTTCACCATACAGAGGTTCTTCCTTAAAACCACCTCCCCAGGTGATTATGACTAGAAACCATGGCTAAATCCTCCCTTAGCACTTTTCTTTCTCGAAGACAACCAACTCTACCCTTGGCCCTCCATTCCTCCATTGTCGAACTGCATACGACCATGGTCATGACCCTGCTCTTAGCTGAAAAGTTCTTGTCCAGATCTTTGGGATTTCAGGACTTTCAACCAGGACCATATCAATGGTCCTTGTCCTCTCTCATGATTGATGATCAAGATCCACTTCAGGACTCCATGCTTCGGGAGTCTCAACTTTTCTCGCTTGCCTCCTCTCGAATCGCATTTACCTGTAGTTCTTGACATACTGACAGGTGTCCTCCCATAGATTAGCGACTGCGAATCATTTCGGTGCTTTGGGATTCAGAAGTTTCAGACTCCCCTCCTACATTTTCTCCCAGAGTGCTTTCGCCTGAAGTCAACGATCCTTTGACACATTTCCTATGGAATCGAAGAACTATATATACAACAACCTTCGGGCCTTTAGGAGTTTCGACCCAACGCAACCTAACACACCTTTCTCTTCTAGGGTGCCTAGCCTTTGGGGTTGCATGATCTATTTCCACGTGGTGAAATGATGGAATCAGACATGTGTCTCAATCAGGCGGGTGACACGTGTCATGTTCTAATCAACTTTTCAATGTTCCAAATGCCAAAATATTACTAACATGTGGCACACATCCCACATTTACACGTCATCCAAGGTGACATCATCGTGCCTCATCACTTTGGCTCTTCGGGCTTCAGGGCTTCAGGATTTTTCAAACTAGCACACTTTCAATTCTCTCGAACTTTGAATTCCCGAACTTGCCAATCTGTCGCCATGTTTCCTCCTGGATTGGACAACCAATATTCACTTTGGGTCTTCACCCAGAGTCCACGGATCTTCTCCATGTGTACTTCCTCGACCTTTAAATATGAAACATAATCATCTACTTAGAATCAGTGAATCCAAGTAATCTCCTAGACTCCACACAAAAGGGACATTTAACATCTTTCTAACACAGTATAGAAATGAGTTGGATGTTCTCCATTTCCTTTGATCAAGTAGCCAAATAATCTATGTAATCCTCAAATATGTGTTTCATATCATGAAAATCATATTACATGTCCCATTGAACATGGCTCCAACATTTTTAAGAATAAAAAGAGTTTTTAACTTTGTAGGCATGCCCCAAAGACAAACAATGGTCCTATGATGATCTTCTTGTTGAATTTGAATTTCATTGTACCTAGAAAATTCATCTAGCAAGGAGAAAAATTAATTTACAACACATTCATCTATTATTTGATCAACAAGAAATGTAGGATAATTATATGTAGGATATTCCTTGTTGAAATCCAACATATCAGTAGATTTGATTCATCCCCTATTTTTTTATTGATAGAGACTAGGTTGGACACCCACGCCATTAGAGTAACTATATATAAAAATTCAGATTTTAGTATATTTTCTACATCAACCTTGATGGAAACAAACTTTTTAGGATTAATTGGTTGAAACTTTTCCAAATAGATTTGCCATTATTCTAAACGTTAATTTTGTGTTTGATAATACTGGGATCAATACCTAGAATTTCTTTATATGACCAAGTAATTACATTGTGAATTTCTCTAAACATAGCAGTATATATTTGAACCTTGGGAGGAGAATAATCCACCCCCATCATAATGTGTTTTACTATGTTGTGTTTAAAAAATATATTAAATTATTAATTGGAAAATTATTTGAAATGTTTTCCATATTACCTTTCTAATACACATCATGTGTACGGATATGATTATGAAACCAATCGACACCACCATATATGATACGATCCCTAAATTCCAACCCTACATTATCCAAATTTCAGATAAAATATGATATGCGATGCACATATTCCCATAGTCATTATACCATATCCATTTCCTCCATGATAGCATTGTCTGAAGGTAATAACATGTCCAAGAAGTCACTATAACTAAAGGGTTGAAGACCCATATATGTGAAGAAAATTTCTCATACTCCTCCTAAGAGGATGGAGCTTGGTCAAAGTTTGTAGATACCATTTGAATAGGATGATAAGTAGCTTCCACCATTGATAATTGAATTACCCAACCTACATTCCTAGTTCTAACTTCAATAGTTGATAATGGTACTAAGATCCATGCATCCTCTCCAAAATTATCCATACTAGGTAGAGTTGAGCACAATGGCTCGACTCTCCTTCCTTACACTAAGACATAAAGTTACCTCTATGAGTTACATCAAATAAAATGATTGTCAATAGTGGTCATGAAAGTTCTCAACCTTCACTACAAATAGATCCAAAGTCTTCTATTATTCTCGACCTATGACATCTTTAATTCCCAACTATTGATCACATTTATGGATCCATCCTTCTCTCGTTCTCTCTATGAATTATTATATGTTCTAGTATGTACATAAAATTATGGAAAGGGCCAATCTCTTTATAAATTCAGGACTGCAAACTTATTTTTGTTTTTAATAACTAGTGGAAAGGGCTTAAATTAATCCTCAAACATAATACATGTGTGATCATAACCCTACTAAAAAATTTACATGATTGAGGGCTTGAGTCTGGGGATTAATACCAAAGGCATTTATACAGAAGCAGAATAAACCATGAACACTTACCTTACTCTTCCACAATCTCGTCTATGACCAAATGCTAGCACCTAAGTCCAATTTTTTCATTTCAAATTTGGATGGAAGTGGTCTTAGAAACCATGAAAGGAAATGTAAACTTACACTACTTCGACGTGTGGCTTTTTGAAACCACCAGGTTTCACCTTTTCCCAAATTCACTTGGGATTTAAATTTCATGTACTTCCGTTATGAAAATTTGATCTTCATCATTCACTTCAATTAGAACATGATCTAGCGATCCTCTTGTTTTCACCTTTTGATCCAATGTTATAGATTTTTTCTCCCATAGATCAACAACTACTATATTTGTTCTAAGCATCACACGACCATGATTTTTTTAATTGGAACTTTCATCGATGCTCCCTATACCTTACCTCTCATCTTAACAGTTCTTGTTTCTCGGGATAACGATTTGATGCACCTATACTTCAATTCCACAATCAATCACTGCTTTCTCACACATAAAATTATGTATGTTATAATAATCGATCCTTACAGTCATCTATGATCACTAAATAGGGTTTCTAATCCAGTTATGATGAAAACAACTTCCTCCTGAATCAAAGTTCTTTCAATTGAACTCTTCCTCCTCGATATTTTAACCTACAACATTGATCATAAACCTACAATACACAATTAAATTCCAATACCTCATCACAAGGATATAGAGAGACATGAAACCCCTTGGTCTTAGCATAAATTATACATATTGACTCATTTCCAACTATGAACATAGAATTGATATATTCATTCAATTTAACACTCAAATAGAACGATTTCCTATTCCTCAAATGTTCACACTGTACATAAGATTTACATAATGATTTTCTAGGCATTCTTGGACTAAGTTAGATGTGATAGATTTCCTCTCATTCTCTGGCTTGATATCCTCGTTGAATGGCCAACCTCCTCATGGCCTAATTTTCTCTCTAATGGCCAACATCGATGCCTTCTAGGATTACAAATTTACACCAAAAGGATCTTGTAACCAATTTTGGTTCAGATCCACAATATCCCCAACAATTACTAAGGATCCTCTTGTTGTATTACTGAGAGGCGGGGGGTGAATCAGTAATAGCGTAATTATAATCCTTTTTCTTCAAATGTTATATCAATGTAGAATTATTATCCAATAATGAGCAGTAAGGAATAAACAATCACACAAATACACAGTACACCATTGTTTTACGTGGAAACCCAAATCAGGAAAAAAACACTCAATGTTTTTTCTTATATGTCTTGAACAATTGCATTCATTGGAAGCACCAACTTCCTTTTTTTTCCAGCTGCAACTGGAAAGAGGGTCCAACTCCCTAGTTTCTCAGGCTACAAACCGAGGGAAGCTCCAACTCCCCAATTCTCTGGATACAACCAGAAGGAGGCTACAACCCCCTATGTTCTCCAACTACAACTGGAAGGTGGCTACAACCACCTTTCCTTGCCTTGTCCTACCACCTTGAAGTAGAAGTAGAATGATGGAATTACTGTCACACTATCACTGTGATATATACCATTGTAAACTTGTACCAATAAATCTGAACCATGCATCAACCATGCATCAACTTGTACCAAACAACCTGTAATCAATCTGTACCATAAACATGTGAATCCAGCCATGTACCAAGTATGTACCAATCATGTGTCAACTACTCATCAACTATGACTCATCAATATGTACCAACATCATCAACTATACACCTCATGTATGTGCCAACTCATCAACTACTTGTCTCAATCATGTACTCAACATGTACCTCAACCAAAATCCCTTATCAATTTCATCATCCAAATCTAATTTGTATATCTATAATAGACCTGGTGTATATGATCACATTCCTACAAACCTTCCTTAACTTTAAAAACAAAAGACTAGCACTTTCATCAAACTTTTCTCTAGTCTCACATGCCTAGTTTTGGATTAGTCAACAACCCTAACTTGAAGTAATCATAAATTTGAACATGTACTGTATAAATATCCAAAACTGATGCATAATGTTATTCAGTTTTTTTTATGAAATTTTGCCAGGTTTCACTACTTGGAATCTCTCATAAAAGGAGTTTTAGCAAAAATGGCATACCTTGCTGAATTGTGGCTTATTCTAGAGAGCGACCTTGTAGAGCGTGCCCCACACTAAATATTTGTTGAAATGATATGAAACTATTACAAAGTATACTATAGAATATACCCTAACCAACACATTTTGTCTCACTGAATTTGGATCTGTTACGAAGACGTTATGACATTTTTACCTGAAACACTTGTTTTTGACTAGTTTCAGGACTAGCCACAAACCCTATTTTCCACGGAGCGTAACTACAAAAATAGAACGAACCAGAATGTGAATTTTGTACAACAAAAACCTGGGTATGTTTTCTCAATGGAATAGAAATTTCACAGTTTGAATCATTATAGAAAAAAAGTTATATCGAAAATGGTGAGATGACCTATAAATAACATACCTTAGAAAGCACCATCAAAAGAATTTATCCTTCCTTGCATTTCAACCTTGTTTTCTTCACCTTTCCTCATAAATTAGGCTTATATATCCTTGGTTACCTCATACACCTATATATATTCAATATTTTCAAGTGTAATTAAATGAGAGAACCTTCCCTCTTATTTATACTCTCCAAGTAGCTTCCTTAAAAACATCTTCTAGGTCACTTGGCCCACTTTCCTTATTTTAGGGTTAGCCCACTTCTAATTTCTCTGTTAAATTTATTACTGAAACAATTTATTTTG
>JASDQU011102836.1:37086-49465 GCA_032191745.1 Picea mariana
GGAGGAGGATCCAAAAGTCTAATGGTGGGACAAGGAAGAGGAAAGGATCAATGCAGCGATCGAAGATCTCAAGCAGAATCAGAAGACAATACCAATCCCAAAATGATTCAAAGGGACACAGAAGATGAAGAAGTTGTTGGCAGAACTCATCACTGCGCAAACGCAGAAACAAGAGTGTCAGGCTCAAATGCAGCCATTACAAGAGCAGGTAGCATAAGTACTAGCACAGGCAGAGGAAGCTAAGACACAAATATCACAAACCCGGGCATAATGTGCATGATTGATCAGCAACGAAGTGGCAGTCTAGGTAGTGGACACAATTAAGGAGAAGACCACGCAGGCATTGACACAAGCAGCA
Organism: Picea mariana; assembly: GCA_032191745.1. NCBI lineage: Eukaryota > Viridiplantae > Streptophyta > Pinopsida > Pinales > Pinaceae > Picea > Picea mariana. The sequence goes on from JASDQU011102836.1 coordinate 37,445, forward strand.
GAGCTCAAGGAAAAGTTCCAAATGATCACCAAGCAGATCGAGGAAGCTCAAAAGGACTAGGTGACTCGGGACAAGCCACATGTCAGTGTTGGGGGCCTGTTGGCAATAGGCCAAAGTGGAAAGAAGGATGATTGTGGGGAAAGAAAGTGTGCAAAAGGTGAAGCGACATCTGGAAGGAAACGCGGCATGTGCACATGCAAGAAAGTGTGCAGAAGGAAAGCGACAGCTGGATGGAGGAACAGCATGCGCACATGGGAGGAAGACCTAACATCAGTAGGGTTAGGGTTTTGGTAACAAATTATAATGGATGAAGAGACAAAGATGTATAAATATTGATATTGAGGTATTATGGACGAGTTCTGAGTTCTGAGTTCTATATTTTTGAGGGATTTTGTAGATTTTCTGATTTAGTTAGTAGTTGTCTTTGCATTATCGTAGATATGTATGAGTTGATGCGATATGTAATGTTCTTGTATGAACTATTTTGTACATTGTTGAGCTAGAGGAGAGGAGAAAAGGTAGATCTTGAGGATTAGATCGCAGGCTGGGGAGCTTGGTGCGGTCTAGTTCGCCTCATATAGATCTTACCCATCTAAGGATAATTGTAAGCACGTGGCGTTGTAGATGCAGAAATACCATAATAAAAGAGTTGAGAGCCAAATCTTTATGGACGTATCCCAGGAGGGGCTGAACCATGGTAATATATTTGTAATGTGATGAATGCATGCATATCTTTATCCTCTTTTCAGTAGTTAAATATTGTGCATAATGAATGAATGGGTTATTATATTGTTGTAAAATATGGTTGCGTTATTAAGGAAATAAGTTGTTGAAGGTAATGCACAGTCGCGAATAATAGTAGGTTACAATCACAAGTTATGGTAAATGGCTATCAATATAGATCTTGTATCTCATACTCAATCTGGGGCTATAAACACTTGAGTCTTACATCCACCCATTAAAACTATCTCGAGTGAGACTGCACAATGCATTTTTTATGTTGTGTTGCCTTCTGGTTTACCAGGAGGGCCGATAGTTTTAGAGGCTTTGTTGGAAACCTGAAAGACATGAACCCTGGGTCAATAAGAATCTCAGAGTATAATAGAGGAGAGTAACCAACACAAATCTATAATTTGATTGAATACAAAGTGTGTTGCATTATTTCCATAGGATTTACACATAGGCATGGCCTCATCCCACTTTGTAAAATAATCTACGGCCACGATAATGTGAGGGTTCCCCCATTCGAGGCTATGTTGAAATCTATGAAATCCACCCCCCACTTGGTGAAGGGACCGATAGTAATGATTGGGTGCAAAGGGGAAAGGTGTGAGTGCATCTTACGAGTGAACACTTGGCAAGGGTGACACTTCTTGACCACTTCTACACAATCTTTAAAAATCGACAGCCAAAAATAACCAGCTCACAATATTTTTTAGGTTGTCGCAAGCCCAGATAAGTGGAAACCACACACCCCACTATGACAGTCATTGAGTACAGCTTCAGCTTCTTCTTGAGTCAAACAATGACACAAAATAGAATCTACCCCTCGACGATACAAAGTGTCGTCGATAATGAGATAGTTTTTGGCTTGATGGCATATACGGCGTCAGTCATCCCTCGAAAGATGTTGGAGAAGCTTCAAAGTTTGAAGATATATTAAAATATCTTGATACCAGGGGTCTAAATACAAGATAAGGAAAATGTGTTCATCAGGAAATGAGTCATCATAAACAATATCCTCATCCTGCCTAGGGAAATCTAACATTAATTTTGCAAAGACTAGTGATTTCTTAGATTTTGCGAAGACAAAATCAATATCAAACTCCTACAAAATCACAATCCATTTACTGTATTTCCCCCCTCTGATACTCCTTGTTAGGACGTATTGAAATGGATTGACATTGAATACCACAGTAGTCTTGTGAAGTAAGATATAATGGTGCAATATTTGAATCGCATGCACAGCTGCTAAGGATAGCTTCTCCATGTGAGAGTACTTAAGTTCATGACCAATTAGATTTCTACTAAGATAATAGATAAAGTGCTCATGGAGATCGTCATCCTCCTGAACAAGAACCATACCAATCATCCCTTTGGATGTGACTATATAAAAAAATAAATCTCTACAATACTCTGGAGGACTAGGGTTCTCTGAAGGTCATCGAAGGACTCTTGGGCTCACTCATCCCATATGAACGAAGTATCCTTTTTCAAGATATGCATGAAACCCTTACTAATATTGGCATAGTTTTTTATAAAGCGACATAGGAAGTTATCTTTCCCTTGTAAACCGTGAAGCTATTGAATATTGCACCAAGGAGGAAATCGAAGTATTTCTTCTACTTTCATGGGGTCCACCATGATCCCTTGCCCATAAACTATAAATCCCAAAAGGTGGCCTAACCTAATGCAGAATATGAATTTATGAGGATTTAATCGAATACTTTAATGACGACATCTTTCAAACACAAGACAAAGATGAGTCGGACGATCCACTCTTTTGTGAGAGTGAGTAGCAAGGTCATCCAAATAAGCCTCGACTATATGTTTTAGGTCATGGAAAGCAAAGGTCATAGCCTGCTGAAAAGTTGCTTCATCGTTTTTAAGGCTGAAAGGAATTTTTCGGTATGCAAATGTACCCGAAGGACAAATAAATGTCATCTTATGTTGATCCTCAGGTTTAATTTGATCTGATTTTATCCTGAAAATTCATCCATAAAAGAAAATATTTCATTCACAGCACACTCATTAATAATCTAATCGATAAATGGTGTAGGAAAATTATATGTAGGATAGAATTTATTTAGGTCCCTGAAATCCATACACACATGGATGGTTCCTTGCTTCTTATCCACATGAACAGGGTTCGATACCTATTCAATCAAGGGAACTAGGTAGATCAAGCCAACATTAAGTAGCTTCTCCACCTCTTCCTTAATGGCGGGGGCCTTCCTGGGAATTACAGCTCTAAGTCATTTTTGAATTGACTTAGCATTCAAATAAGTCTTGATTTTGTGTTCAACAATACCGGGGTCGATCCCCAGAATTTATTCATATGACCAAGCAAATACGTATCGGAATTCCTTAAACAAATCGGTGTAAGTCTGAATTTCTTCAAGAAAACAATTTGCATTGACATAAATGTTGTCAACCTTGCCAGTGGTTCATGAGACATCGATCGCAATGGTAGGAGAGACATTCATCATGTTCCCTTTAGCATATATTTCATGTTTATCCAACGATACCACGATTGGACCGACAATATCGCTCATGGAGGACCTAAACTCATCTAGATTGATCCTATCAAGCTTTGGGAGAAAATAAGATATATGGTGAAGGTCCTCCCAATGCCTATAAAGACCAGTCATGGCCTCTAATAATATTGCTTCATCTGAAGGTAAAGTACCATCGAGGAAATCATGTAAACTAGATGAGTTTATGACCCAAATGGGCTCTAAGACATGATCCATCTCTTTTGTCCATGAAGAGGGAGGATTGAGGTCTGCAGTATCTTTCTGGATATATTGACATGCAATCTTAGCTGCAGATAATGGAATTTACATTTCGATGTGTGAATGACCTTCATATGACGCAGTCGGAGAAGGTATATTCCATGGGTCATCGAAATATGAAGTGTGGAATAGGACAGACCTCAATAACGATGAGGATTCACCAGAAATGGAATTAACATATTGCACCAATTCTCTCTTAAACAATCCACCCCCGAGATGGGGCTATGAGTCCAAAAGGATGGGTAGGCTCCTATGGTTGTCTGCATCCCATTGTAACAACTCAAATACCCACTAAAACATAGTGACGCAAATCTACAACAATTCCAACTACTCAACACTCTTCCCCTTCAATTTTCACAACCCAAGGGATGAGATTTCCTTCTCTACACCATAGTCCCTCAAACACAAACTAGCCAAGAATCTCTCTAATGGGGGATCAAGGAAATGCATTTGCAACAGGAGTGATCACACAACACTCTTCTCCTTCAATTTTCACAACCCAAGGGATGAGATTTCCTTCTCTACACCACAGTCCCTCAAACAATCTCCATCCCCTCGAGGGATTCAACACAAACTAACCAACAATCTCTCTAATGGGGGCTCAAAGAAATCCATTTGCTACAGGAGTGATCACACGTCATTTACAATTTCTCTTGGAAAATTTCCTCAACAATAATCACTCACGAGAATACCAACCTCATTCTCAACACAATTACCAACTCTAGCAAGCTATCTTCCATACCCACTATGGTTAGCCACTCTTTACCAACACTCAGCTCCATTTTTCCTCTCTTCTTGCTAATTGTAAAAACCATTCTTCCTTCCTACCTAAAAATATGTGTCTCCCATGCTTTATTGACTCTTACTCTTCCCCTAAGGATGATTACACTCAACCCATTTTGTCATAACTGAGTGTGATGACTTCCTCACCCTAACCTCTTAGATAAATTAAATGATTTGAGTGTTTAATAATTCAAAGGGATAAATTATAAATGAAAAATTGATTGATGAAGAAGTCTTGAGACTCGAGAAATAGGGAAACCCCTTGAACCCCATGTTGATCCCCCTCTCTTGTAGAATCATATCCCCCAATTTCTTTGGTCCTTAATAATCTATAGTAGAAAGTGTATCCCATTTTATTATTTTTCAATTTGCAATGTTTACATATCACATCGCTTTGTCCACAACCATTCATAATACTTATAATTATACAATGCCACATTGAGGATAAAAACTAGGGTGTTACAATCCCCTCTCCCTACAATTTTTCACTATCCTTGGTGCACATCACCATACATGTTTACATGTACATACATAAAAAAAAATCAATTTACAATACTTAATATTTTCACAATTTAATGACTCCTCCAATAATTCCAACTAGAAATATCTCATTCCTCTCATCTTGCACAACCCAAGGAAGTGTACCCCCTTCTCTACATTGCAGTCCCTTAGGCTGTCCCAATACCCTTCGAGGGTCCCAGCACAACCTAGACACGAATTCTCATATTTGTGGCTCGGGGAACTCTAGTTGCAACAAAATGGAGTCTTTGTACACATGTACAAATGTACATTCAGATTTATTCAAAAATAAGAAAAACTATGTGGGTTCTCTCCCTGCATGGCCTCTTCATGATCATGTGTGGTGTCTTCATGATTGTAGTAGGTCCATTGGAACTTTACCCAGCTAATGAATTATTTCTTGAGAACTTTGAATTTCTAGTCTAAGATGTGCACCGGCTCCACCCAAAATTCCCCTTCATGCTCTACCTAGATCATAGTCCAATCGACCACATGGTTAGGACCAAATGCATAGTTATTTAATAAAGACATATGAAACACATTATGAACTCCCATGGATGCAGGAAATGCAATCATGTATGCAACTAGTCCTATCCTTTCTATAAATTAAAATGGCCCACAATATTTGACTGCCAACTTTGGGAAACTTCCCAATTTCAGTGAGCTCCAATTTGCTTTTACTTTTAAAAGCACGTGCTCACCTACTTTGAATTCCATGTGTCCTCTCCCTTTTCCATCATAGCTCTTTTTTTATATTTTGTAATCTTTAAATTCTATTTTATTTTTACCATCTAATCATCAATTTCTTCTAGGAATTCTAGCCCAATAATTGCTCTTTATGTTGGGTTATCCCAACTCATTGGCATGTCACATTTTCTGCCATACAAGGCTTCAAATGGGATAATCTTCAGCAATGTTTGATACCCATTGTTGTAAGTAAAATCAACCAAATGAAGATAGTATTCTCAATTTCAAGGTTGATCCATTACATACATTCTTAGCATATCTTCAATTATTTGGTTGACCCTCTTCTTCTACCCATCAGATTTTGGATGATATGTTGTGCTCAAATTCAAATTTGTTCCAAATCCTTCAAACAAACCTTTCCAAAAATTAGAATTAAACTTGGTATCTCTGTCAGATACAATTACCTTAAGCACACCATGTATCCTAGCAATTTCTTTCATACAAATTTATACAATGTTGGTTGCCTTGTGCATCATCTTGACAGGTATAAAATGTGTAGCCTTCGTAATCTTGTCCACCAGTACCATGATGGAATCGTGTTTCCTTATTTTTCCATGAAACTTGGTAATGAAATCTACACAAAACCTACTCATGCCACTCACATCCCACTCAAATGCTAATGAACCATGACCATGGCCTTGAGACCCATCCTTGGTGTGGACTCAAAACGCATTCCTATTTAAGGCTTATGTTGTGGTTTAATCATGGTTCCCATATCCCTTTAGTTAGGTATAGATAGCCTTATGGGGGGTCATGTGTCATGTTTCAAGGATATGTTAATGGAATTATATAGTTTGAAGCTTCATGGGTTGTCAATGTTTTTCATGGTTCTTGTGACTAAGAAGCTTCATTTAGGGCACAAATCTCTTGTTGTCCCCCCTAACCTTGGCTAGAACTTGAGACTTATTCTTGTTTCACAAATAACCTAGTCATGGTGGCCATATCCCACATAGAGGTGAATGATACCCTATGGAGGTCATATGTGTTGGTTCAAGGACTCATACATGGTTCTTGATCATAAGAAGCAAGTCTTATCACTAGAGGTTCTTGTATCCCTCCCTTGATTATGGTTAAGAACCCATCCACGATTCCCAAGACCTTGTAATCATGCCCATGTTCCACTTAGATTCTAAATTCTCCATGGAGAGAGCTTGTTTCATGGATTTTTAGTTGTTTTTCACAATGCTTGAGCTCAAGAAACTTCAAGTAGGGATTCAAGCCATTGTTTCCCCCCTGACCATATTTATGCCTCGGCACCCATTTCCAGTGCTATAAACCTATTCATGGTGTTTATATCCCACCCAAAGGCCAACAAAAAACCCCTATAGAGGACTCGTGTTGGTTCAATGACTCGTTCAATCTTCTTGAGCCCAATAATATTCAACAATATCTTGATGAACTTGTTTTCCTTCCTTGACCATGGTTAAAAATGCCCCATAATGCAGCTTCAATGCAAAAACCCTTGTAATGGTGTCCATATCCGAATTCGATGCCAAAGAAACCTTAGAGAATGTATATGTTGCAGTTTGTAGGTTTTTTTTATGGTGATTGAGCCCAAGAAGCTACATTTAGGGCCTAAGGCCCAAGTTCTTTCCTCTACTAACCGTGGTGCTTAAGATCAAGAAGTTTCATTTAGGGATTAAGCCCCTTGTTCCCCCCCAAACCTTAGTTATACATCAAGACCCATTTGTTTTTACATAAAGGAATGTGTTTCTGCATGCACTTTCATAAACATGTGTTATTTTATCACATATTACATAGAGGGTAACATGGAGGTGTGCATGAGGCATACGTGGAGGTTTAGCAAGGGCCAAAGTAATTCAAATAGGAACACATGCATGTTTCTAGAGTGTGTGTGCATTCCTAAAATTTTCAATGATCACATGTTCACATTACAACAATTTCAAGATGAAATTTCTTGCACTCACCCATAATTATCAAAACACATGCCTAAACATTCACTAGTTGGGCCTTGGCCTTGAGCTCCACATTAGGAATTCATACAATATATTTACACCATTTACACATGGGGTCATTTACATAACTTGACTCCCATCAGTATTCCACTTATTTTACAATTTGATTTGAACTATCCAAAGGGTCAAAACCGAGATATTACACTACTTGATTAATTATTGTAATCAACACCAATGAATTTACACTAAATACCATCCGCAAAATACAAGAAAATACTTGGGGGCTTCCCCACAAAATTTTCCTTGGATATATATGTGTGTGTGTATGTGTGTATTCATCTTAACTTGAAATCTTTAAGAACCAAAAAAATTGTATCTCAATTTTGATTCGATTTTTCTTAATACTTAATAGATGTAAAATTAAAATAAATCTATATTAATAACGTAACCTCCTAAATTTCTTATATATAAATCATTTATATTTTCAATAACACTATAATGTAATAAACTCATGGAACATATCATTTCCATTTTTGTATAAAGCATTACAAAGTGGAGTGCATGGAACATATCGTTTCCATTCTTCTATAAAACATTACAAAGTAAAGTGCATGGAACATATCATTTTGATTCTTCAATAAAACATTACAAAGTGCATTAAATTTAGGGAAATTATGATAAATTCCCATATCGAGACAATGATCTTTCTTTTCCCCTTTCTTAACCCATGACAAATATAATATTTTTCAAATCCCGAAGCATAAAAAAATTGTAGGCATAGCTACATAAATGAATAAAATTATATGAATAAAAGGTTTTGATGAACCATTAAGCCTTTTCAAAAGATTGAAGGAACGTCTTTCGACATTACTAGATGAACCATCAGGAATACTCAAAATATCGAAAGGAACATTTTTCAATATGCGTCAATGAAGCAACAAGGATCCTCGAAACATTGAAAGGAACATCTTTTAACATGCCTCCATCAATTGAAAAGGCTCTTTGAAAAATAAAAAGGAAAATCTTTCAATGTGCCCTAATTGAGGCTCTTTGAATGATGAAAGGAACATCTTTCGATATACTCTAATGAACCATAGGGCTATTGAAATAAACTTTTTTCGATATGCCCCAATGAACCATTTGGGATCTTCAAAAGATTTAAAGTAACATATTTTCATTTTCCCTAATGAACCATCAAGTCTCCTCAAAATATAAAACTTCTTTTGAAAGAATCACCCAATGATAATTCTATTAAGCCTCTTCAAAAGTACTTCTTTAAAACCTAAACATCAAAGACCAAACTAGCCGCCATACAAAGTTAACACTTCAAACTTAATAGCAGGCTCAAAATAAGAGGCTTTCAATATTTGAATGTCACTCGGTCTCAAGAGTCCAAAAGGCCAATCAAATTTTCTACCCCATTGATCAAGGTGGATATCGGTGGCCACCCACCTTTTCCAACTGGCTCAAAATAGTTTTCTCGCAATTTTGGTAATTTACTATTTTTAGCAGTTTTTAATATCTAGGGCCATTTTGAGGGCCTAAATGAAGGTTTTTGGGGATAGAGATTCTCAATGATATCTAGAGGCTCTAATGGATCCTCTTAAATGAATCTCCTCGATGATACCTTTCCAATGAGCTATCGTGCGCCCCAAACGGAGATTGTATACCAAAGTTATGCCCCCGAGAAGTTGATACACCAAACTACCCAAAACGAGGTCCACAAAATTGTTAGTTTTTCATCTTTCGAGGTTAGGGTTTTGGATTTTCTTTATGATAAAAAGGCCTTTAGAGCCTCATTGTAAAATCATCTTCTTACGGATGCGAGTAGTCGTCACATCTCTTCTTGGAAATAAGATGCCACCATTCTAGTGAGTCTTTCACTCTGTATTTTACAGTCTTTGTACATTTTCACTAGAAAATTGTGTATTATTGTATCTCTGTGTTCATGGTTTCATCTCTGATACATTTATGTTATCTTAATGAATATCTGAGATATCTGTATACATTTCTTTATTATATCTTTGCCCTCATTTCATGCTTAAAATAATCTGGATCAGTGGTATCAGAGCAGGCTTCTCTTGATCGTTTTTCAGTGCATGTCCCTGACGAGGTCCGAGTATATCAAGTTGGGTCTCCAGCTTGTCTCTCTTGAAGACAATCGCTCTCATACACCCAATAAACCATCCATGGAGGAAGAAAATAAAAACAACAGAGCAGACGATTCTATCAATCTGTTGCTTGAGCAAGCTCTCACGCAACAGAGGGACGAAATGATGGAGAATTTTTCCCACATCCTTTAACACCTGCCGATAGAAACAGACACATATTCATCAAACAACCACTTTGTAAGCACCTCTCCTTTCAAGGTACATGTTAATTTTGATATTCCTATATTTGAAGGTCAGATAGATGCAGAAGCCCTAGACAAATGGTTAAATATGTTAGAAGGTTATTTCTTTGTTCATAATTTTTCTGACAAGGAAAAGATCAACTTCACACTCCTTAAATATCTCCACCATGGAAAACATTGGTGGGAAACTTACTAGGAGCAAAGTTCCACATAGGAGTCTGAAATATATGGGGTTGAGCCCACTTGGTATTTTTTTGTTGATGTGGTAAAGGAACAATATTACCCTATTGGAAACTATGAGGACCAATACATGAGATGGACCACACTGAGGCAAGAGAGGGGCCAAGCAATTCTAGAGTTCACCAATACCTTCCATACCTTGCGCACCAAGCCGGGTATCAAAGACTCTGAATGACATTTGGTTCTGAAATACCGTGGGGCTCTACACAAATACATCCAAATTGAAATGGATTTTTTGGACATCTCATCACTCGGTGTTGCCTATCGATATACTATTGAAATCGAGTAGAAATTTAAGCACCAGAATAAACGAGACTTTGGTTCTGCAAATTTGCAACAACCAAAGTATGATAAAGATGGCCCTAACAAACAATCTCCCAAAAACCAGTCCAAGCCACAAGAAAATAAGGGTCACGGGAAGACAAAGAAGGACACCAAAAGATGGTGTGATTTCCACAAAAGCCCCTGGAACAACACCGAGGAATGTCGCTCAAAATAGTCATTGGTGGTTGAGATCAAAGACAAGAAGCCGAACCCTGATTCAGAATATGATTTTAAAAATACTGGTAAAAGACAAATCATCGACGCATATCCCACTGCTATTGTCGTGACCACAACAATTCAACCAGAAGAACCAAAAGATCCTAAAGAGTGGGAGTGCCTTTTTCATTCACAGATGTGGGTGAAGGGGACCCCGCTACATTTTATTTTTGATAGTGGAATCCAGAAGAACCTCATCTCAGTAGAGGTCATCAAACAGTTGGGATTGTCGACAACACCACACTTGCAACCATACAGCATTGGGTGGCTTCACCAAGGATGATATCTTTGTTTCACCCAACAGTGTTGATTGTCATATGGCATCCATCCCTTCAAGGATGAGGTATTATGTGATGTTGCCCCACTAGATGTCTGTGATGTTCTCTTAGGCCAACCATATATGTGGAAGTGCCATGTTGTTATGAGGCTCGACCCCGCAATCTCATTGTTTCTCTGGGGGGTCATCTCTACAGAATACCAGAGGTAGTTCTGACTATTGTTCCACCTAAATAGTGTCTCAAGGTAGTATCTCATACTACAAAATTCAGCTTCTTCACAATCTATTCAAAAGGTGAACAAAAGGATATTGCAACCACTACAGCCTCGGCCCAAGCACCTTTTATCCAACAGAATCGGGTCGACAAGATTGCAGCAAAGTGTAAAGATTCCTTATGCACACAGAAATCTCATGTAGCCAGACTGGTTAAAATGGTCCAACCCTTCTAGCCACATGTTTGTGACAACCTTCAACAATCTAAGCAGTGCAACTTCTCCAAACTTCTCCAACAAGTTAAGAAGCTCATCAAGATGCAGATTCAGCAAACACTTTTCCCTCTCCCCCGGAAACTCAACGCAATGGAGACCATTGCTTCAAAGGGAGGATTGATCCAAGTGGATATCGATGGCCACCCACCTATTCCAACTGGCTCAAAATAGTTTTCTAGCAATTTTGGTAATTTACTATTTTTAGCAGTTTTTAACTTCCGGGGCCATTTTGAGGGCCTAAATGAAGGTTTTTTGGGATCGAACTTCTCAATGATAATTGAAGGCTCTAATTGAGCCCCCTAAATGAATCTCCTCGATGATACCTTTCCAATGAGATATCGTGCACCCCAAACGAAGATCGTATGCCAAATTTACACCTCGGGGAAGTTGATACACCAAACTACCCAAAACAAGGTCCACAAAATTGTTGGCTTTTCATCTTTCGAGGTTAGGGTTTGGGATTTTATTTATGATAAAAAGGCCTTTAGAGCCTCATTGTAAAATCATCTTCTTACGGATGTGAGTAGCTATCACATCTCTTCTCAGAGATAAGTTGCCACCATTCTAGCGAGTCTTTCACTATGTATTTTGCAGTCTTTGTACATTTTCGCTCATTAATAGAAAATTGTGTATTATTGTATCT
>JASDQU011102838.1:0-13944 GCA_032191745.1 Picea mariana
TGAGGTATTGTGTGATGTTGCCCCACTGGATGTCTGTGATGTTCTCTTGGGCCAACCATATATGTAGAAGCGCCATGCTGTTTATGAGTCTCGACCCCGTAGTGTCATTGTTACTTTGGGGGGTCATCTCTACAAAATACCAGAGGTATTTCCAACTATTGTTCCACCTAAAAATTGTCACAAGGTAGTATCTCATACTGCAAAATTCAGATTCTTCACAATCTGTTTGAAAGGGGAACAAAAGGACATTGCAACCACTACAGTTTCGCCGCCTGCACCTTCTATCCAACATAAGCAGGTTGACAAGGTTGCAACAAAGCACACAAATTCCTTCTGCACACCTTCCTCTCATGTAGCTCAACTTGTTGAACAACCTCAACTTCAACAGGTTCATGACAGACTTCCACAAACTAAGCAACGTGATGTCTCCAACAATACAAGCAGCTCACCCAGATGCAGATCCAACAAACGCTTTTCCCTCTCCCCCGGGAACTCAACGAAATGGAGACCATTGCTTCCTAAGGAGGGAGGATTGATCCAGGTGGATATCGGTGGCCACCCACCTTTTCCGATTGGCTCAAAACAATTTTCTGGCAATTTTGGCAATTTAATATTTTTAGCAGGTTTTAACTTCCGGGGCCATTTTGAGGGCCTAAATGAAGGTTTTTCGAGATCAAGGTTCTCAATGATAGCCAAAGGCATGATTGAGCCCCCAAATGAATCTCCTCGATAAAACCTTTCCAACAAGCTATCATACTCCTAAAACGGAGATCATATGCAAAAGTTATGACCCTGGGAAGTTGATGTATTAACTTACCCAAACGGGGCTCACAAGACTTTTGGCGCTTCATCTCCTAGGGTTAGGTTTTTGGATGTCTAGGACTTTTGGCATTCCTGTTTATTGTAAAAATGCCTCTAGAGCCTCATTGTAATCATCTTCTTGCGAATGCGAGTAGTCGTCACTTCTCTTCTCAGAGATAAGCTGCCACCATTCTAGCGAGTCTTTCACTCTGTATTTTTACAGTCTCTGTACATTTCTTTGATTAATAGAAATCGTGTATTACTGTATATCTGTGTTTATGGTTGCATCTCTGATACATTTTTGTGATATTATTGAATATCTGCAATATCTCTGTACATTTCTTTATTATATCTCCGCTTTCATTTTGTGCCGAAAATAATCCGGATCAGATTTGCCTCGAAACTCCCAACTCGCGAAACTCTGAAATGCTTCATATCAGATCAACGGTGGAGATCTCTCCCTCTGATCGACGACTACGATCGTTTCGCGACTTCACATATCGCGAGTTCTTAAAAATCTCACCTTTGACTTCTCCAACTGGCGAGTCACCGAAATGATGATCTCTCGCCATGTGTCCTCTGGATCCAATGACCCAGATCATTTCACGACTTCGCATTTCGTGAAGTTGGATCATGGCTCTCGGTCATTATCCTCTTCGCAGTTGTACTGGATCCAACGGTTGCTAGTCCTTGGCACTTCGATCTGAAAACTGAGCTCTAATCTCCTCCTCTGCGCGCTCCTCCTATCTGGACTCTGATCTGACGGGCATCGTGTATTCAAGATTGGTGATCCAACGACCATTGTCGCTCCTCCTCTTGAGATTTGGCTTCCTCAAATCTCTAAGTGTCAAAGGCCACGACCTTTGATCCTTTTGTGTGCCTTGATGTATGGGATCACGTCTGCGCATCTCAGAGCGCTATCTTTCCTGAGCTTTTGCAAAATTTACCCTTGGACCTAACGCACACTTGTGCTTTACGTGCAACAATGCACTATCTCTTCTGAGCTTCTCGAGCTTGCTCATCTGCGTCTTCGCAAAAGACTTGTGGTGCCCACCTGGAACATTCTTCCTTTCTCATCTTTTGGTCTTGAGCTTTGGTTGACTATTTTTATTGCCTGTAAACATGCCATCATTGTTGTTGTTCTTGCCATCAATGAAAAACACGCTCTGCCTGTAAACATGCCAACAATCTCCCCCTTTGGCATTGATGGCAACCCTGAACGGATACACTATTCTGATTAGACCTCCAACTGTAGCATCCACACCTTTTCTCCTGCTTTGACATTAATGTCAAAGAAAACATGCCCCCCCTGAGCTGTTGCAGTATTTTTCAAAGGTATCAAATATTCAACCAACGCATACTCCCCCTGACATGATGGACTATGTTAGGTTAATAGTGGGGTCACGCCCAACTTCTGGCGTAGATACTCAAACTGAGCTTGTGCAATCGGTTTAGTGAAGATATCAACAATTTGATCTTTGGATGGGATATAATGCAAATAAACCACAGAGTTGGTTACCTGTTCCCTCAAGAAGTGATACTTGATGGGTATATGCTTGGTCTTGGAGTGAAAGACATGATTCTTTGACACACTAATTGACCTAGTATTATCACAATGAATTGGGATCGATGCAGTATAATTTACCTCCAAGTCTGCAAGGGTCTGAATCATCCACAACACTTGGGTACAACAAGTGGCAGCTGCAATGTATTCAACTTATGTAGTTGACAAGGAAATTGAACCTTTCTTCTTTCTCAACCATGATACAATGGAATCTCCTAAGAAGAATGCACCTCCACTCGTGCTTTTCCTTTCATCCATGCAGTTAGCCCAATCAACATCTGAATAGACTGATAGTTGAAAATTCTGATTCCCAGGATACCATAGGCCATAGTTCATTGTTCCTTTTAAATATTTGAATATTCTTTTGACGGTTATCAAATGACTCTGTTTAGGTGCAGACTGATACCTTCCTACGATTCCAACAACATGCATTATGTTAGGAAGAGATGTTGTGATGTATAATAAGATACCTATCATAGACCTATATGAACTCTGATCAACATCAGGTGAGTCATCATCCTTTCTTATCTTGCATCCAGTGACCATGGGAGTGCTCATAGGTGTTGAGTCTTCCATTTGAAACCTCTTCAACATTTCTCTTGAGAAATAAATATTCCTTTAGACCTATGAGTAATTTGTAGACCAAGAAAAAAATGCCAGTTCCCCTATCATAGACATTTCAAATTCAGACTGCATGGAAGAAACAAACCATTGTATCAATGAAACATTATTGCTTCCGAAGATGATGTCATCTACATTGACCAACATAATGAGCAAATCATTATCCTATGCCTTGATATATAGGTTGATGTCAACTGTTCCTCTCTTGAATCCTTTTTCTTGAAGATACTTATCCAGTCTGTAATACCAGGCACGAGGAGCTTGTTTCAACCCATATAATGCTTTCATTATCTTGCAGACAAAGTCAGAGTTATCTGACAGTTGGAAACCCTCTGGTTGTTCCATATAGACTTCTTCTTTCAGATCTCCATTTAGAAATGCTGACTTGACATCCATTTGATAGACTTTTAATTGCTTATGACAAGCATAGGCAAGAAACATTCTAATAGCTTCTAATCTTGCTACAGGCACAAATGTTTCATCAAAATCCAGTCCTTCTATTTGAGCATATCCTTTATAGACCAATCTAGCCTTATTTCTTACAATATTTCCTTGCTCATTCATCTTATTTTTGTAGACCCATTTTGATCCTATTACATTTTTATCTGTTGGCCTAGGAACAAGTTCCCAAGTGTCATTCGTTTCAATCTGGTCTAGTTCCTCATTCATTGATTTTAACCAATTTACATCTTTACTGGATTCATTAAAGTTCTTGGGTTCCACCATGGCTATGAAGGCTATATGTGATTTCTCGGTGTCTTTGATTATCCTTCTCCTAGTTTGTACACCTTTGTCTTTCTCACCAATTATCTGACTTGCAGGATGATTCTTTTGAGTAATTCTGGAGGAAGGATTTGATTCTTTCTGTTGATTTGAGTCTGCCTGAGTATTTGTATCTTCATCTGACTCAGAGTCTTCTTTTTCTGATTCTTGGACATGTTCATTTTCATCTTCAGTTGTGTCCTCTGTAGCAGTCTTGATATTTCTCACCTCTCTTACTAGGACTCCTTCATCAACCTTTAAATCAATGCAATCAACTAGTTTATGCAATCTTTTATTAAAGCATCTATATCCTTTACTATTGGTAGCATATCCTAAGAACATGCCTTAATCAGCCTTGTCATCATACTTGCCGAGGTTTTTATTATTATTCTTTATGTAGCACTTACTCCCAAAGACTTTGAAGTGTTTGATTGAAGCAGGTCTTCCATACCACAATTCGTAACGTGTCTTGTCACTGTGTAGTCTGAGGTGGGCTTTGTTAAGAAGATGGACTGCTGTGTGTATTGCTTCTACCCAGAAGGTTTGACCAATGTTCTTCTCATTCATCATTGACCTGGCCATTTGTTGAACTATTCTGTTTTGCCTCTCAACTACTCCATTTTGTTGTGGAGTTCCTGAGATTTTGTATTCTCTCTTGATCCCATGTTTATCACAAAATTCCTTGAAATCACTTGACACAAATTCTCCTCCTCTGTCTTATATTACCGCTTTTATCATGTTGCCTGTTTGATTCTCAGTTAAAACCTTGAATATTTTAAATTTCTCAAATGCTTCAGCTTTTTCTTTGAGAAAAACAACCCAAGTGAGTCTGGAGTAGTCATCAATGACCAGCATAAAGTAGTTTTCCTTCCCTGTGCCTTCCTGTCTTGATGGTCCAAATAAATCCATATGAACTAATTTGAGTGGTTTCTCTGTTGAAGTAGAGCTCTTGGATTTAAAGTGTGTTCTGATTAGCTTTCCTACTTGGTAGGGTTTACACACATAATCT
The DNA here is from genome assembly GCA_032191745.1 of Picea mariana. Classification (NCBI taxonomy): domain Eukaryota; kingdom Viridiplantae; phylum Streptophyta; class Pinopsida; order Pinales; family Pinaceae; genus Picea; species Picea mariana. Next base: position 4,758 of record JASDQU011102838.1, read on the forward strand.
TGTGGCTTTGATATTCTTGGAAGATCTTTTACTACCTCAAGATTTTTGAGCTTGATTAGGTGGTCAAAATTTAGATGTCCAAGTCTCCTATGCCATAACCAACTTTCATCATATTTGCTTAGATGACTTTGTTCTCTATATTCTTTCAGCACATATACATTATTATCTGTCCTTATGACTTTAGCCACCACTTGTCTTGAGTTTACCGACTTTATCCTACAATATTTGGAAGTGAACACCACTTCACATCCTCTGTCACACATTTGACTTACACTGAGCAAATTATGTTTCAACCCATCTACAAGCAGAACATCCCGGGCTTTTCATTTACCATTACTCAAACTCACCATCCCTTTCCCCTTCATTTTACCTGGAGCATTATTTCCAAAGGTTACATTTCCTGATTTTCTTTCTCTTAGAGACAAAAACTTACTTTTGTCTCCCGTCATATGTTTGGAGCATCCACTGTCAATATACCAGGGGTTCTTTTGTCTTTGAGCTGACAACACTAATCCACACTTGTCATTCTCTTTCAAAGACCATTCACTCTATTTAGGGCATTGCTTAGCTATTCTAGGAAATGACTTTTTTTCTAGGATTTCAGACAAATGTCTTCTGAAAAATCTTAGAACTTAAATAATCACTCAAATCTACAAGCTCCATGGGCATTGTCTAGCTATTCTACGAAATAACTTTTTTCAAGGGTTACAGAAATCTTTATTTTGTATTGTTCAAAATCTATTTCTGAATGTAGAAACGATTTCAGCACGCTGAAAAACCCTGAAAATACTCAAATTATATAGAAATAATCACTCAAATCTACTAATCTAATAATTTTTCTCCAGATTTCAAACAAATAACCCCATTTCATAAAATGTTTAACCTACAACTGCATGTCGATTTTAAAATTTAAATTCCCCTAACTTCATTAAATAAATTCGACGACGATTGTCCCTGACAGAAGCAATCTTACTGTGCATTGGAAAGTGGGACACCATAAGGGAGCCGTGGTGGGTTAACGCCGTGCCTTAACGACGTTCGCTGGAGGTAGGCTGACGGGAAGATTGGGTGGATTAGCCCCAGATTTTAGCAATCGGAATAAATGCGCACGCGGGTTGCGGCATGCAGAGTCAAGACTTTGCAGCCTGTTGGATATTGCTTGCCACTTGGGGTACCTGTTTGCACACTTTCAAATTTACGTTTCTTTAAATGAACATCCTATCTTCACTCTCTGGAGGCCAGTGCAATGGACCACATGGCAGCATAAGAAAATCGAAAAAACTAGCTAATTCGGCCAGATTCCAATAAATAAACACAAACTATCATCGACTTGTAGGGAAGCATAAGTTGTTCCATTGGTTTTGGTTGATTCTCGCCTCTGCAAATGCATATCTTCGCCATTGTTTCTTGTTTCCAGCTTTCAATAAAATGGCTCCGTGCAGCCGGTTGTTCTTCTTCTTGCCGAGTTTTGAAGAGTACATATGTCTACAGGCAGGCGGCAGTACAGATTTTGTTTAGATGGTTGAAATAACGGGAGAGCCCGATGTTTTGCGGCGCAAGTTATTGTTCTCAAAGGTCGGCTTTGACATTTTAAAACGCAAGGAGGCTGACGACCCTCCGGAAGAACGCGCTGATTTTGATTTTCAAGACGGCCTTAGAATAGGCAAGATGATATGGGGTGGCGATGTCACAGCTTTACTCGCCTGTTGGACGGGGGTAAGGCCTGGTGCTTGGAGTGGCTATGACTTTAAGGCTACTGGTTTTGATGACGTCATTGGGGTAGGTTTCAATTGGTGAAAGAAAGAAAATGATTTTACCGTTCAAGAGGTAAATAATAGTTTATGGATAGTCTGTCTCATACATTTATTTTTGCAGTTTATTTTTTTTCCTGTTCAACTTGATGATGAATTCCTCCAATTTTTCCATTGTCCTTTTTCTGAATAAGTTATTTCAAGAGCTAGCTGTCAAGATATTTATAAAGTGGTCAGTCTTTGAAAGCTTTCTAAAATGAAAAGTTTTTCTGCTTCCACTTTTCCGGAGGTGCAGAACACACACCCTTTTTTCCCAAACTTCTTTTGGTCTTTTTCAACGCCCAGTTTTACAATACCCAATTTCACAATGGAGTTGGGAATTGATTCTTAATTGAACAATAAACATTTTAGCTCTCCAAAATATATTAACCCTTATGTACACTTTACTTTAGAGACTTGTAGATTCCGGAATGAATGCAGGGAAACGCTAATAACTAGTCCAGTCTTCAAGCGGCGGGTACCTAACGTGAGACAGTTAGAACAGAGAATATATCCGCCTCTTGAGGATGAGCTAGATACTGAGGGTACAGAGGGCGATTTCCAAGACATGTCGGATCATTCGCGCCCGGAGATTGACGCTAGATGTACTATGATTGAAAATCTGACGGGCAGCTCTTCAGCTGAGGCATCCGTCGACAAGAAATGGAATATGGAGCGGACTGCGATGGCGGCAGTGAAGATTGAAGTTGCAGATGGCAGGGAGAGGAAGTTCGACGAAGTTCTTGATAAGCCGGTAGCCGTTGAATCTCCCCGCTTATGCGGAATACTTGAGGCGTTTGCAGCAAGCATTACAGGGGGATAAGATCGGTGGCCCGTTAAGGAAGATATGGGCAGGGCAGTGGCTTTTAATTCTTGACAGAAAATACATTCAGACGTCTTTCCTGCCACATATTTTCCTTGATTCTTCACAGTAATACGTGTTTGTAGGTGTATCTCTTCAATTAGTTGGAGTTCTCTTTGGATCTCAAAAGTTGTCAAGGTTTTTGTTTTTGTTTTATTTATTTATTTTTTTTTTTTTTTTATTTTGTAGTTCTCCCTGTTGGGAAAAGTGTCGGTTGCTTGTTTTATTTTCGACCGTTTGCATCAAACTATTGCATTTGGAGGAAGTATCGGTCAAGTTATGAAGATTACAAAGATGTTCATTTCTTTTATTATGTTTTTCTGATTTTAATACTAGCACAGCCACATCATTGTGGTTGATGAACGCCTAAAGGTATATTTAATTTATTAAACGTAATTTGAACATAAACCGATCTGCTATATCCGTTCATTGTGGTTAGTCTTTCCTTGCAATTGGAGAACGGCCTCAAGAGTAGGTGAAACACGATCATCAGTGAATTCTGGTAATTTAAATAAATTAAACACATACCTCAATTATTCTTGAAACGTGTGGTAATTTAAACTGAATGCACAACTCAACTAAACGAATCGGTGCCGCAGCTGAAACGCGGGGGCAGTAGAGAATGGGCGGACAGGTGAATCTGAATGGCACGGAAAACTGAAACACCGCTTAGACAAGTGGGGATTACATATCCTTACACCGCCTAGACAAGTGGGGATTACATATCCTTACAGTAAATGTTTAATGTGATTAGGTAAATGTTAAAAAGTAAACATGTTAACGGATGCCTTTATAAATGCAAGAAAGTTATGAACAATAAATCTGATCCATTGATTTTGAAGAATGACTAAGAATATGCCAGCGTCTTCAATGCATAGCCATTAGATTAGGGTTTAAGGTTAAATAAGGTTAAAAGATCATTAATTGTGCCCATTATCAATAGGTATACACCTTTCGGCGTAATAAATATGAAAGATGTTCATTGGATTGATTTTCTTTCTCCTGCATTTTTTAATGAAGTCCTCAATGAAGAAATGTATTTGTATATGTATATTTAGTTAATATAAGAATTGTAATTATCTTCTTACACAGAGAGAGAACCTATCCTAACTTATAATTATCTTTTTATATACTTTAAACTTTTTTTAGAGGAAGGAGGAGGTATTGGTGAAGTAACTTATAATTATATTCTTACATATTTCTTTTAGAGGAAGGAGGAGATGAAGTATTGGTGAAGTCATAAAGATGTTTATTTTTTATTTTATTTTGCCTTTCTATTTGTTTTTTTATTTTGTCTTTTTATTTGGTTTTAGTAGATTTTAATCATCATTATTAATATAAAAACTAAAGATATTTATTGGATTGATTTCTTTTCTAATCCATTTTTCATGAGAAAATGCATTTTATATTTATATTTAATTTAATTAGTGTATTAGATTGATTTCTTTTCTGGTAATTTTTTAAATAAGTAAATGCATTTTTATATTTATATTTAATCTAATTAGTGTATTGGATTGATTTCTTTTCTTGTCATTTTTTAATGAGCAAATGTATTTTTACATTTATATTTAATTTAATTAGTGATTTTTTGAGCAAATATATATTTATATTTATATTTAATTTAATTAGTGTTTTTTTGTCCATTTTTTCTATTGATAAATGTATTTTTATATTTATATTTAATCTAATTAGTGTATGAGACCCCCTACTTGTGACATGATCCATGAGCAAATACATTTTTATATTTAATCTAATTAGTGATTTTCTGGTCAATTTTTTTTATATTTATATTTAATCTAATTAGTGTATTAAACTCTCTACTTGGAACATGGTCCATTTTTTTATGAGCAAATGTATTTTTGTATTTATATTTAATTTAATTAATGATTTTCTGATCCATTTTTATATTTAATCTAATTAGTATATGAGATATGAGACCCCTACTTGTGACAAATTGAAAAAAAATATTGATATTATTTTCTCTATTTAATTTAGAGAATCAAATTCAGTTCCAAATATAATATTTAATCAATATAATGGCTTTTATTATATATATAAATATATATTACAAGAAAATTGAAAAAAATGATTAGAGTTTAATTAACATTTCATTTAAAGAGTTTAATTCAATTTCAAGTAGAAATAATCTACATAGTACTCTAAAGCATACACTCTAATCTATAAAGTTTAATAAAAATGAGTTTAAAGTATAATCTTATATTTAATCAATATCATGGTTGTTATTATATATAAATATATATTACAAGAAAATTGAAAAAAATGATTAGTGTTTAATTAACATTTCATTTAAAGAGTTTAATTCAATTCTAAGTAGAAATAATTTATATAGGACTCTAAACCATACAAACTAATCTATAGAGTTTAATAAAAATGAACTTAAAGTATAATCTTATATTTAACCAATATAATGGTTGTTATTATATATAAATATATATTACAATAAAATTGAAAAAAAATGGTTAGTATTTAATTAACATTTCATTTAAAGAGTTTAATTCAAATCCAAGTAAAAATAATCTATATAAGACTCTAAACCATAGAAGCTAATCTATAGAGTTTAATAAAAATGAGTTTAAAGTATAATCTTATATTTAACCAATATAATGGTTGTTATAATATATATATATATATATATATATATATATATATATATATTACAAGAAAATTGAAAAAAATGGTTAGTGTTTAATTAACATTTCATTTAAAGAGTTTAATAAAAACGAGTTTAAAGTATAATCTTATATTTAACTAATATAATGATTGTTATTATATATATAAATATATATTACAAGAAAATTAAAAAAAATGGTTAGTGTTTAATTAGCATTTCATTTAAAGAGTTTAATTCAATTTCAAGTAGAAATAATCTACATAGGACTCTAAACCATACAAGTTAATCTATAGAGTTGAATAAAAATGAGTTTATAAAAATGATGATAATTATAATTTAAATAATAATAATGACAATGGTAATTTATGAGGTCACGGGTTCAAATCCAGAGAGGGATAGGGTATGTATATCTTCGTAAACTTTACCAGTCAAATCGTTGGGTGGAGGAGGGTCCCTTGTCCCACAAACAAGAGAGTCTCATACACCAATTTGATGTGCTGGTTTGACCATGACCTTATATATATATATATATATATATATATATATATATATATATATATATATACATTACCATTTAAATTTTTTTAATCATATTGATTTAATTATATTTGTAGATATTTATTCACACATTGTTATATATAAGATTGATATAGACCAATAGTTACATTAAAAATACATGTTTATTTTCTTATTTGAATTGAAATTTCATAATTATATGAAATGTGAGTATTATACACGATTAAAAATATTTCAATATGTTAATTTATTTAGAAAGTGACTAAAAATAAATGTAGAAATAAAAAAAAATAATTTTAATAAATTTTAATTATAACAAAATAATAAGAATTAATAATTAATCTCTTCAATAACTAATTTTATTAATAACAATTAATACTTAATATATATTTTTAAAATTAATGATTAATAATTACATTTAATTAATTAAAAAAATATAATGAGACACATAGTTTCTATTATGTAGATCATAAGGACACAAAGTTAACATTAAACTGACAAAAATCAAGAAGCCCCTAATTGCATCATGTTTTACACGACCAACACTTGAAAAAATCCAAAAAAAGAACTATGAGGTGACACAAATAAGAACTATGAGGTGACACAAATCTTGATGCTAGTGCCCTGTATTGTAGTAGTCATGATATGACATAATCAATGATACTTTTACAATTCATGTCAATGCAAATCATATGATGAGAGTCAGATTAGATTAGCAATCTAACTTTTTATATATGACCAAATCATGGAAAGAGGACATCCTAAGAAGTTGAGCGCTAAATGAATGTGTCTCAATATCTTCATAATTTTCTTGTAGTTAAGGGTTACGCTAACATCCTCTTGTATCCATAAAGGGTTGAGATTATAATTATGAATTAAAATATTGATTAAGCCATACAAGTTCTAGTATTAAAACCTCTAAGAAAAAGAATATTCTTTTTAGCTTTCAAGGTAGCAATATTACTCTCTAAGAAAACAAAAAGGTGATCAATAGTAAGATTAAGTTTCATGTAGAAAGTAGAGTTGAAAAGGGTAATGTAACAAATAGAAAGGAACTTACATCCTTGTACACTCAATACTGATATTATTAAATATATTAGTTATAAAAATCACTCTTATACACTTCAATCCTCAATAGGCATGGACTAGATAGTAGTGAAGACAAATGAATAATATTGGGTGAGCATAATTTATACATAAGTTATGATAGGTTCCACGATTTCCATTATGTATGGTATTTCTTTCAATTATTGTACCATAAATTGAATGATAAAAAGATACATATATAGATTGACATCATATTTGGTCTTATAGTTGTGTAGGTTAGTTAAGAATCTCTGCATATTCCAATGGTTGTGTTCATTGCAAAAAAAATACAAGGTGTCACATTTTTGGAACTATTTTTAGATTAGGCATAGAAAACGAAAGAAATGGAGTTGGTTACTGTGTCAAAACTAATTTACATAGGGAGAAGTTGAATTTTTTGAAAAATTCCCCTACCCAAAATGCAAAATATATAGTTGAATGGTGTTCTTTAGTAACGATAGAGGGAACAACAAGGCGAGAGGAATCAATAAGGAAATGACACATACAAATTTTTTTTAGGGAGGTGACCGACTAGATAGATCACATGCATATCATTGTAACACGATATGTGTCACTAGTGGATTTCATTTAGTTTGAAGCTCATACAACATTATATTCGAAATATGGATGATAAAACTCACTTGCTTTTGTGGCCCATGTAGTAGGGTTGAATGGAACAATTGTAAAGAAATGAATGGGATTGATATATGGGATCATGTATCACTTGCCATTAATCATTGTGTAATTGTTAAATTAACCTAGTTAGAGGGGCAACAATATCTTCTTTTCTTTAATATTTAAATTTTTGATTGCTTCATAATCCAAGTTGTTTGCATATATGTAAGGCACTTCTCCTCTCTATATGATATTATATTGTAAAGAGTCCCATTTGCCTATCTAGGTAATTGTACCAGTAGTTTCTTCTAGGATTTTGGTGAGTGGGTGTAGAAGTAGGTCTCCAACCCTAAATTATAGCTCAAATGTTTCAAGTTACCATTAATCTCCAATATGATCTCAAAATTTTGGGCCATGGGTGGTTGGGCATTTTCTCGATCATGAGAAATTGGGGGTTCACATTGGGAATTTTAGAGTTTGCAATGAGATTTACATTGGGAATTTTAGGGTTTGCGATAAGGTTTATATTTGCATTTTTTTTTTGGGAACATGAGCCAGTTTGATACAATCTTCATGCTACTTTATTTTCTAAAAGAAGGACAACTTCCAAAGTAACAAATGAGGATTAAGAAAATTTAGGATCTTGACATGGAATTATTGAGGATTCCCTTGAAGAAAGGGTACTCATAAGCTAAGATGGATGCCAACCTCAATTGATCTTATATTGCTTTTTGAAACATTAAAAAATGAAAAATCTTACAACCCTTATTTTAATTAATATACCATTTTCTCAATTGAAATGAAAAGTCAATGCGCGAAGGGATATGTGGTATTTATTGCTACATCAAGAAGGAGCTTAACTCAATGATTATCTAGTGTATAAAAGTGATTATTATAATTACCCCTTTGAGCTCCACCTTCTACAAGAATCCTTATTTTTCTTTGGATCACCTTTTCACAAACTTAGAAAATGATATTTCTAACCTAAAAACTAAAGGGAAATTTTCTTTTAACAGCCTTTTTATAAACTTAGAAAATGATATTTCTAACCTAAAAACTAAAGGGTATTATTCTTAAAAGAAAATTTTAATGCTAGAATTGATAAGACTCAATTTAATATTCTAATTCATAATTCTAATCTCAACCCTTCATGAATAAAAGAGATGTTAACCTAACCCTTAAATACAAGAATATTTTTGAAGATATTAAAACAAATTCATATAGCACTAAGCTTCTTAGGAGGACCTCTTTCCATGCCCCGAAGGTTAGATCACTAGTTCGACCCTCACCTTATGACTTGCACTCACATGAAGGGTAGAAGTGTGGATGATTATGAGATATTACCACTACGACAATACATGGCCTTCATCTTGAAATTCGTGTCACCTAGTAGATGTTTTTTATTTATTTTTTCAAGTGTTGGGGGTGTGTTGATTTGAGTACTTCAGCAGTTCTTTGCATATTTTTTTTCTCATTATGATCATTGTAATAGAAACAATGCTTCACCTAAGAATGAACAATTGTGATGTGTATTTAATTATTAATTATTATTATTTAATTATAATTATTAATAATTTTTAACTATTTAATTATGATTATTAATTATCAAATAACAATAACAATATAATAATTATAGATTTTTTTAAAGAATTATTAATTATTTATTAATGAGATTAATTATTAATA
>JASDQU011102840.1:7103-30424 GCA_032191745.1 Picea mariana
ATAGTTAAAAGTTCTTAGATCTGGAAGCTTTGTGCTCTATAGAAGTAAGATAAGTGAATTTTTTTTTTCTAGAGCATGAATCTAGGTATGTTTGATAGATTCGGTCCTAGCTTAAAACCTAGGGCATTAATAGATGAAAGAAAGTTTGATATCAATAGATCTAATAAGCACAATGATAGATATATTATACCTATGCATATAAAGAATGTTTGGACTAACAAATGGATGCAGGATCCTAGAAAGATTTTTTTACAGGCTAGCTACCATGATCTTGGTGCGTAGTACAAAATAAGTTGGGGATCATTTAAGAGAAAGAGAGGATTGACCCTATGTTACAGTTGTAGAAAACTAGGCCATCTAGCTAAGGAATGCCCTAGTGGAAAACCCAGTTGTCTCGGTTGCAAAGATTTGGACCATGAAGTGTTGGATTTTCTTAGAATGATTGCTAAGATTGAAATAATGAATATGCATGAAGAAAACCTTAGGACAGCCCCAGAAATAGCAGAACCCCAGAAAGAATAAGAGAAAGTATTAATACAGATGAAATAAACCCTGAATGAACATAAAGATGTTCGATTACAAGAGATCTTCAAAGAAAAGGAACAAGTCGAAGAAAGACTAGGGGACTTCGATATTTACTGTATTCTTGATGAAGAAACACAAGTTAACATTATGCCAGAAAGAACTTGGGAAGCTATATGGAAGCCTGCCATGATTCCTTCACTAGGAGGAATAGGACTATTTAGAGGAAAACTGATGATGTTATGTGGAAAACTCGCTCAGATACCTATGATAGTCAATGGAACTTCGACAGAAGAAGATTTTGAGATTATAAAATTTATTGGGGATGATGCCCCATTCACTATGTTACTTGGAAAACCTTGGATTGAGAGAGATCAAGCTAGAAATAAGGAAGAAGAAAAGGTATTACAACAACAAAGACAAGAGCTAAAAGATTTCATGACCAGAAGGATCACGCAGTTGATTGAGGAATAGGAGAATAAGTCAAAGCTATTTGACACTAGAATCTCAAATGTCAAAGAATTAGGGGACTCATAGAATATTGGAGTATCTGTACGAGATATAGACGAAGTAGTTCTCTTGAGTCTTGGGAAAGAACCTTAGCAACGCGAAGTGACTATGCCCAAGGAAAATAAGAATCGGGACGAGAAAAGAACTACCGAGACGAAGCTCATGGGGAAGAAGGATAGAAAGCTAAGTAAAAAGAGAGCTCAGATCGACAGGATATAGAGGGTTCTAGAGGGAACCTCTCCGAAAGAAACTTTGTAAAATTAGAGCTTCACCGGGATATCAGAACAATGACATGGGTCACTTCGCCATGGCGAAGCAATATATCCGTTGGAGGCCGATATATCTGTTCGAATGCCACTCCGAATGGATTGAAAAGCATTGATGGCTCATCACTAGACTGTTAGACCATACCATAATGGATAGAATCAAAGTTAAGGAAGCCCCATATCCGTTGCAAACAATTCGTTACAGAGTTACTTACTTAATCCATCGTGGCATGCATGGAAGACACTTTTTCTAATCGTGAATCTGAGTCCGTAGAATAACTGAATTGTGAACAGTGATTACTCTACCCTTACTCTCTACCTTACTATAGTATCTACGTTACTTTGAGAACCCGAGCTATTGATCCTGAGCATATATGTCCGACAAATTTAGCGTAGCTGAAGAATCTGTAAGAGAGGTACTCTCTAGCCTCAGAGCCAAAAGAGTCATGTTGGAGCGAGGATTGTCTACAGGTTTATAGGCATCATTGACGAGAGGAGGACAAGCCTCCCTGTTGACTGCTTGAGCAGGAACATCCTGAGCCGGTGCAAAAAGAATAACCAAACATAAAGACGATATGGCCAACGTGAAGTTGGTTCCATCCATCCTACCTTCTTACATACCACCTCTGAGCGGTGTGATCAACAGAGATAGTGTGCCTAGAGACTTTGAGACTTTGAGACTTTGAGTGCACCTCACCTGTTAACTAATTGCAAGGAAGTTGGTACGCAAGAATCAACCCACGCAAGTATTCAGCTTTGTATTCGACCTCGCAGGGAAGTGTGCAAAGGGACTACAGATGAACTGGGTGAAGTACCTGGTGAATCAACTAGAGATTGATTGCAGAGAAGCCCAGGATCAGGAGCATGAATTTCACTTTAGTTGGCTCTTGATACTTATAGATTTCATTGCATGGGATCCACCGGAAGGTGCAACCTTCCCTGACATTGACCCCTTTGAACCACTGGCTGCGAAGTTCAGTACACTATGGTACTCGAACGACATGAACAAGCAGTGGCAATCCAATGCCATATTTCATACCTACTATACCCAGTTGAATCTCGCCATCCAGTTCGAGCGTCACATGACCCCAAATACTTTACACAGGTTTCAAACTTTGATAAAGTTCAGTGCAGACCGCCATTTTATATATATTACAGCACACGCTGATGAGAACAAGGAACAACTTCAGTCCTATTATAAGCTGACAGAATAAGACCTGGAGGAAATCACCAAGGAATGGTCAGCGAACCTCCTTATTCCAGCAGACCCCGCAGAAGTGTCCAACATTGACAACCCAGAAGCTGCACAGAATACACCTGGGCCCAGTAAGACAAAGAAAAAAAAGCAGACAAAGAAGGATGAGGAAATCCAAGATGTAGACAACAAATCTGTAAGAACTGCATCCATTACACTAAATCAAGGAGGTAATGGCGAATACTTAGAGGAATTCGTGGAGAGGCCATTAGACGAAGTAGAGATCATAAATAAAAGGAAGGGTTCACCTCCGGAACCTTCCTCCCAGAAGAAATCAAAATCACCCGTGACTAAGATGAAGACCACACTCACTCCAAATGACTTCAGTTTTCTCATCACAGCTATGAAGGAAGCCATAGAAGAGATAACAAAAAAGAAGCAAGCCAAGAAAGAGACAATGTACAACAGAATCGAGATCAAGCTCCAAGGAGTACAGTAAGCTCTCTAGTCTAGTTGTGCAGTCTCCTCTGCACCCCTGTCAGAAGGAACAACAGAAGAAGGAAATGAACCAGTTCAACTCCGCAAGATTGCTGACATAGTCGAAGTATGCCTTTAGAAGGCACAGGAAGAAACATCTTAGGCCACCCAGGCCTTAAATAAAGCACAGGAGGAAATCATTGAGCAACGCCAAGCTACGCAACAAGAGAAGGACACTCTCCAAGGGAAATTTGAAGAAGACAGAGCGAAGATACAAAAAGAGAAAGAGCAGCTTCTCATGAAGCATATTGGGATTGAAGAAGCAGTCAACAGAGCATTTCTCTCTATGACTGGCTTAGAACAGAAGGCATAGGACCCCATAGAATGCCAAGTGATGAAGCTTGCTGAAGTTATTCAACAACTTCAACAAATATTCATGGACTTAGAGATTCAAACATACCACAGACCCCACAAGAAGTGCGCGACCAGCGAGAAATAACTGCCTGGAGCACCGTAGAAAGGATTAAAGAACTCACTGAGGAATGCAAACAGTTAAGTAGCAAAAGTGCGCAGATCTACAAGAACCTAACTGAGAACCCATAATTGCATAAATTGGAGTCGCAACTCCAAGAGGTGAAGTACAACGCCAAAAAGCTACAGGTGGAGCTGAAGGCCCTGTCACCTGTAGAGAGAATGAAGAGGTTTCCAAAGCAACGTACAACCCAACAACAAATTCACATGCTTCATAGTAAAGTAATGGAAGTCACTCAACGACTTCAACCAGTGCAAGAAAAGGCATGCCAACTGTTCACTGAAGTTGAAAGCCAAGGAGTAGAACTTGAACAGGTTGTGAATACAACAGAACAACACCTAGAAGGGCTGGTGAATGAGGCACTCATCTAGGAGTTCGTTGAGCAAGAGGTAGTAGCAATGCGGCAGGTCGAAGCAACTCGAGCCAAGCTCGAGGAATTCGAAGAAGAATTGGTCAGACCTGAGTAACTTGGGACGAGTCACAGGTGAGTGTTGGGGGCCTATTGGCCCTTGACCAAGTTTTGAGGAACACTTGGTCATATTTGATCATTTTTGGGACTTCGATAGCCTGTTAAAGATGGAGCGCCAGGGGAAGCAGAGATCACAGGATCTCGGTCCACTTTTGGGACCCTTTTAGGGTTTTGGGCTAATGTAATGGGAAAGGGATGTCGGCTCGTGGGCTTACCCATGCTTAAGCCCACTTTTATAATGTATAAATAGAAGGATAGGCAATGTAAGAAGTAGTATATGTGATTACTTAGTGAAATTGGTAGTGCATCTATGTGATGCCGAATAAGTGCTCTATGCGAACTGTGTAAGGCTTGCAAGGCTAAGTGCAAGTCATTGTGTGGTTGATATAGAATGATAAGTGTTGGAACATAATGAAGAAGAATCTAGCAAGCTGCACAAATATTTTTTCCTATGCGAAGATGGGTTTTGGAGACTTTGTGCTTGTAACAACTTGAAGACGATAATAAAGAAGAATATATTGTGGACGTAGCCCCAGGGGGGGGTGAACCACGTACATCTGTGTGTTATGCTTCAATGTGTTTATCTTTGCTTATGCTATGTGCTTTGATATATCCACTTATGCTCTATGCTTCTTAGATATATATGATTGTTAGAGCTGATGTATATGAGGATGCTTAGTGTTGATCTACTAGATATGATCTAGGTTACCATGGTTAAGTGCTGAAACACTGTAAATCTGAGTATTCACCGCGAATCTCTATGTTGTCTGTGAAGTATAATAAGGGTTAAATACTGAGGAATGATCTATGCTAAGTGCCCTGTAAAAGTTATAATCACATATCTGTGTCCCAGCTAAGGTTGCAAACACTTGAGTCTTGCAACCACCCCTGCCTCTACCTCGGGTGAGACTTCATCTGCTACACAGGTGTTGCCAAATAGGCCGATAGTGAGGGATTTTTTGGTGCGCTCTTGAGCGTTGAACCCTGGGTCTGCCCTTGTACCAACAATATATTCTCCATGTCCCATCCTTCTTCTATACCAACATAATCCGGCTTCCCGAAGGTGGGGATCTTGGTCGAATGTAGCCCTTTAGGATGAGCTCATGAATTTGATGCTTTATTTCCTCAATCTCCATAAGGGAGAATATGTATATGGGACCATTGGGTAAGGGAGAGCCATACATCAAGTGAATGGTATGTTTGACCTGAAAATGTAGAGGAACCCCTATAGGTGAGGTAAATATGTCTCTATATTCCTCTATCACCTTGTCCACCTTCTTTTGTTATGTAGAGAGACCCCTTGTTTAATATGTGGTGGTCATAGTGATATTTCTCTCACCTTATAACCAAACCATGAAGAGGAAAAACTTTGCATTCTGATATATTAATTTTCTAAACTATTTTTCTAACATCAATGAAATTAGAGTAGTCAAAACTACCTTTGGTACCCTATAAGACTAACCTACCAAGGTAATAATTACACTACGAGGCCGAGATTTGTAAATACCATGATGTTTCCACATACAATGTTTTCCTAAAAGTACATAAAAAACTTCAATTGGGGAAAAATCACACAATACTTCATCTTTGAAAGGCTTTATGTCATAGGATAGGCAACACTACTAGCTGATGTGGAGGTCTCGCCCCTGGCTCAACTAACTAATGGTGTATGGTTGTGAGTGTGGCATTGTTGGAAGATTCAATCTTTTGATAACCTTAGTTGAGATCAAGTTATGCTAGCTTCCGTTGTCAAAAATGAAATGTACTAGGGTCCCTTTCACCTACATCTAAGAATGGTAGACGTGATCCCCCTCCTCAAGATCCTTTGACTCATCTGGTTGGATTTTTGTAGTTGCGATGGTAGAACTAGGTTTTTCATCGATAATATTATTTCCTTTATCCTACTATGAATCATATTTTGAGTCAGGGTTTGACTCTTTTTATTTAATCTTGGCCAACAATGACTATTTCAAGTAGGAATCAACAATTTTGTGCCAAGGGCTCTTATGGAACTCACACTATTTTCCAGTGTCCTTCTTTGACTTATCATTATGATTCTTTTCCCGTGGCTTGGAATAATTGTCTTGTGTTTGGATATCCCTTGTTTGTACTTATTCTACAAGTTAGGTCATACTTTTCCATACTTTTGTTGTGGAATATTTGCAAACCCAAACTCCCTCTTATTCCTCTACTTAAATTTATACTCAAATTTGATAAAATATCAGTAAGTGGCTCCCAGTGAGGATATATCCAAGAAATCCATATTTTCTTGGATGTACCTATGTAGGCCACTATGTTATTTCAAAATGAGTTTCTACTTAGAGTCTTTGATACCTAACTTTGAGCACAAGGTATGGAATATGTTGGTGTACTCCGACACCATCTAGTCTCTCTCCTGACACAAAGTCATCCATCTCCTGTATGGATCATCATAGTTTCCAAAAAGGTATAATTCCTTCTTGATGGCATGAGAAAAGGCCTCCCAATTGGGTCTTTTTATAAATGTTATAGACTCATCTTTGTTATGTCTCTCCTAGTAACCTTCCCACCAATATTTGACATGGGGAAGGGATTTAAGGAGCACGAAGGTTATCTTTTCAATGCCAAATTTTTTTGAATAGAGTCATAACCCTGTAAAATATTTAACCATTTCTCCAAAGAATATGCATCTATCTGACCTTCAAATAAATGGATATCATAGTTATTTTGTACCTTGAAGGGTGTCACACCTCTGAATTGGATGCATGTTGAAGGTGCCTCGCCTGCCATTGACATTCATTGAAGAAAATGGGAAACGTTTTCCATAATCTTGTTCCTCAGTTGCGTAATGAATTCCTTGAGAAAAATCTTGATATGATATCCTATTACATCATATCTCGTTTCCCACATCATGGGAGACTGCTTGCGCTGGTGAGAGTGGTCTTCTTCTAGTGAAACTAGAATGAGACCCAACTGTCTATTCCCTAACCTTGTCGGGAACATGCATAGAGAAACAACAAAGAAAATAATTCTCTAATACCACTGATCCATATTGTATAGAGAAAACATAGAAACACACACAAAAATATAACAGAGAGCACAATAATACAGTGAAAACCAAACTTCTGTTAATGAATACATCAGTGGAATACTGTAGAACACAAAGTGTTTGCTAGAATGATGGTAGCTTATCTTTAAAGAGAGAGAGACTAATAAATAAACTTAAGGTCCAAAAATCTAATTCTAGGAGGAAAAGAACCAAAAGGTGTTTTGAAATGCCAAAACATATTTTTGGGCATTAGTTTCGATATCAACTTTCCAAGAACGTAACTTTCACATACAATTTTCATTTGGCAGTCATAGTAGCTCATTAGAAATATCTAACTGAGAAAAACAATAAAAAAGTTTGGCCTATCTTTTTGAAATTTAAATCTAATCCCACATCGCTTATCAAAACATATTGTTACGGGCCTAAAATGGACCCAAATGTTTAGGACCTACAAAATCCTAGAAAATCATAACAAGACTGCCTAGATGGAGAACCATGTTGAGTCAGTGGAATTGGTGGGTGGAAATTGATATCCACTTGGATTAGTCCTCTACCCTTAGGAATAAATGGTCTCCATCACGTCAAGTTCTTGTAGTATATGGGGAAATTTCTGCTGAATTTGAATCTGGGTGAGCCATTTTCCTTGCTAAAGAAGTTGTCCTGCTTTGACAACCCGATAGAGTTGTATGTTCTATTGGTGGGTGCCCTTCATCTTGGTTTCCATGATTTGATCCAGGGTAACCTACTCAAGGTTGTCATAATTGAGTTCATTAGGATTGAATTACTCATCCTCCTTTGAGGTCTCTAGAAGATGCGGGAAATATGGTCAAAGTAGCTCCACATTAAAGAATGTGTGTCAACCAAGGAAAGGGGGAATACTCAATTCGAAATTGTTTTCATCTATAGCCTTTGTTATGGTGTAAGGCCCAAATTGAATTGTTTTGAGCTTCCCATGGGTACTTGTGAGATGATCTTTCTACAAATGCAACCAAAACTTGTCACCAACTTGAAACTTGTGTGGAACCCAATGCTAGTCTGTGGAGAATCTAAACCAAACATGGGAGAGAAGATATAATTAACCATAAAGTAAACAATGTAAATCACACACAGTATATAGATATTTACCCTGGAAACACTTAATGAATAAAACCAACAATTGTTGAGCATATATCACTCATTTTTTGTCATTCATTCACCGAATAAAGAGTTATATGATTAACCTTGGTCCACACTTAAGATGCAATTCATCATCCCACTCTCTTTCTTTAACATAAGAACAAAACTATAGCCATTGGATTACATATTCATGACCATTATAGACTCATGGTTCTCTATTGCACTAACCTTTCTAGACAGTATTACATAATGCCATATTTATAAGCATCTAACATGTAAAACCCTAATTCATGGCACCCAAAATAGTTATAGATCCATGAAGATGATTGGTTCTGATCCTATGAATCTCAGGATTCTGTTACAGGTTTCAATCACTAATCAAACGCCAATCATCTATGAACCAGTCGAATACCAATCAAATAACAATTGACCATCCAATCAATCTCCATTCAATTACCCTGTCGAACATCCTGTTGATCTCTAGCTGATTACCATGTCAACCATTTAGTTGATCTCCAACCAATTACCTTGTTGACCATCTAGTCGACCTCCAGTCAGATACGAATCGACCATCCATTCAACCTCCTCGACCTGAATAACATCAACTCAAATTAACTATTTAGTTGATCACTCACCCAGTCAATCATCCTCGACTAGCTAGTTGGTTGACTAGGTTTCCACTGCAAAGAATATAACATTCCCAACATTCTACCACATGTTGTATTCTTTGTAGAAACACGAGAAGTTGAAATTTCATTCACTGAAATAGGGAATCAATGCTCATTGTTTCTCTACACCAAGAGAAATTCTCAGCACTCACAGACTTGTTCAAAGAGTCTGCATTTTTTTTCAAAGTGTCTACCTTCTCCAAGAAACACATTTTTGTTTTCCACCATGTCTCTCATGAAATGGTATTGTACATCAATATACATCATCCTAAAATGGTAATGTTGATTATTTGCCAAAAATATTGCACTCTAACTTTCACAATTTATCCTCATGGCTTGCTTGTCAAACCTAATCCATAAACACAGTCTATGCAACCAAAATGATTCCTTGCTTGCATGGATAGCTACCATGTATTTGAGTTCTATTCTCGACAAGGCTATAACCACCTATCTCTTAATCATCCAACTAATTTCTCCATTGAACATTCTAAACAAATATATGTTGGTCAAATTTCTTTGATCAATATCTCCAACCCATTTTGTGTCGATAAATACATGTACATTCACTTCCCTGTCAGCTTCAGGTTTTCCTTGGTAACATATTTCATACTTTGTTGTGCCATGCAAGTACTTAAACACTCTCTTGACAACATTCTAGTGATTTTTCTGAGGTTTCGACATGTACCTAGTCAATACTCCCAATGCATGGGAAATATTTTGTCGAGTGCATACCATTGAATACATTAGAATACTAACAAAAATAGCATAGGGAACACATGTCATGTCCTCTATTTCTTCCCGTGTCTTTGGACACTATTCAACAATTAGTTTTACCCCTACGGGAACATGTATATTGACCGGTTCACACTTTTTCATGTTGAAACATTTTAAGACCATTTCAATGTACTTCCTCTTATTTAACCAAAGTTTTCTAGCTTCTCAATCTCTCTTAATATCCATTCCCATAATGAATTTAGAAACACCTAGATCCTTCATGTCTAACTTTGAGGATAGTTTCATCTACACCTCCTTTATAGATTCATCCATGTTGTTTCTGAAAAACAATATGTCATTGACATACAACACTACATAGATGAAATGACTGCCTTCTTTCTTGGAATACACACAATGATCGATATTGCTTCTCACAAATCCCAAATTGAGGATGTATGTGTCAAAATTTTGGTGCCACATCCTTGGTGATTACTTTAGATCATAAAGGGATCTCTTCAACTTGCACACCAACTCTATCTTTCCCTTCACTACAAATCCTTCAACCTATTTTAGGTAGATTTCTTCTTGTAGGTCACCATTTAGTAACATTGTCTTCACATCCATTTTCTCCATATCAAGATAAAATGTTTTATCTAGAGAAATGAGTACACTAATGGAAGTTAATTTTACACGAGGAGAGAATATTTCATCAAAGTCGACTCCCTCAAAGTAGGAATACCCTTTCTCTACTAATCAAGCTTTGGAATTCTTGACTTGAGTTATCACGTTCATCTTCTTCTTGAACACCCAATTTCTACTGGCAGGTTTCTTTCCATTAGATAATTCGACCAAATCCCACATCTCATTCTTATGCATGGATTCCATTTCTTCAACCATGGTCACCTTCCAGAGTCTACCCTTTATCGAGTTGACTGCCTCCCTGAACGACTTGGGCTCATCATCAATGAAATATAACACAAATGTAGAATATAAATTAGATGGACTAGACCTTTCGCCTTATTTCCTTACTTGACTATATTTCCTTACAACCAGAGTCTAAAGTTATACCTCTTCATATAATTCAATTGACTCATCTAAATCATGTTCTTCGTTCTTCAAATAAAACACCAGTTTCTCTAGTTCTTTCTCCATTTGAGCCCCTTCAATCCTAGAATTACCCCTGACTTCCCTAAATATCACATCTCAACTATAAAATATTTTCCTTATCACTATATCTCACAACCCATATCCTTTCATTCCATCCTTGTAACCAATGAAAATACACTAGAGTCCTTTATTGTCCATCTTGTTCCTCTTTTCCTTAGGAATATGCACAAATGTATTACATCCAAAGACTGTGAGATGTGTAATAATTTTTTTCTTACCAAACCATAACTCATGTGGATTCATTTCAAATAGCATTGATGAAGTAGACCTACTTACTAGATAAAATGCCATGTCAACTACCTCTGCCTAGAATTCTTTTGCTAGCCTAACACCCCTGAGCATGATCCTTTCCTTTTCCATCAAAATATCCTCCTTCATACTTCTCGTATTCAAAGAACCATTCCTTATGAGGTATCATATGAAAATATGAACCTAAGTTGATCAACCAAACATCATGATATAACTTTCTATTGATTGACACCAAATACACGTGTCCTCTTTCATTTGAAGAAGTCTATCTTTTAGTTGATTTCTTCTCATCAGATCCATCACTTTTCTCAGTCGCTTTCGACTTGTAGTCCCTTTTGTAATTCCTGTATTTACCACACTTCCAACATCTTCTCATCGATTTCACTAGGGATTTATATCTTTCCCTAAACTTAGACTTTCTACCAGATAATTTACCTTTTCCTCTATTGACCAGTCAACCTCTCACCAACAAGGTATCCTTGGTCAATTCTTCCATGTTTTTCCACCTCATTTCCTCTAATAGTAGAGATGCATCCAAATATTCAAGAGTTAATGTGGTTGAATTACTCCCAATAGCCATGACTAGAATATCCCATGTATATGGAAAACAACACAATAGAATGATACATTTCTCCTCCTTAGTGATTTTAATATCCACATACAATAATTGGATTATCACAATATTGAATGCATTTAGGTGATCTATTACTGAGATACCATTACTCATCCTCAGAAGGTACAATTTATTTTGAAGAAACAACTTTTTTACAAGGGATTTCAACTAGTACAAGTTCCCCAACTTATCCCATATTTTCTTTGCAGTGTCTTCACCTTAGACATTCAACAATATTGAATATACAAGACAAATTTGAATCTTACTCCTTGCCTTCCTATCAATTTTATCCCAATATTCCTTTGACATGCCCATTAAAATTGTTCCTGTATCACAAAAACCCACTATTCTCTATCTACAAGGATATCTTTCATTTTAAGCTTCCACAACTAGAAATTCTAGCCATTAAAATTTTCAATCTCAATATTATAATTGCTTTCCATTATTTCAAGAACAAATCTCTTCCTTACATCTCCCAATGGACCTAGGTTTAGCACAAATCTAAGAACGATTTGAAACCTCAATTACAAAGGTGACCCCTTGAATCCATGATCTACTCTTATTTAGATCTGTTAAGATCCAAGAACTGATCAACCTTGATTTGATACCAAATGTGAATAATTTAAACTAAACATAAGAGAGGAGATATAATTAACTATAAATTAAACAATGGAAATCACACATAGTACACAAAGATTTAATCTAGAAACCATTAACCAAGAAAACCAACAATCTTTGAGTGACTCCCGCTCCTTTGTTTTCTTATTCATTCACCAAATAAAGAGTTACATGATTAACCTTCGTCCACACCTAAGACACAATTCATCATCCTACTCTCTTTCTTTAACGCAAGAACAACACTACATCCATTGGTTTACATCTTCATTACCATTACAGTCTCATGAATCTATATTGCACTAACATTTTTGGAAATTATTACATAATGCCATATTTATAGGAATATAACATGTAAAACCCTAATTCATGGTGCCCAAAACGGTTATAGATCGATGAAGATGATTGGTTGCGATCCCTAAAATATTGGGATTCTATTATAGGTTTTGACTAACAGTGAAACACCAGTCAACTATGAGCTAATCGACTACCAGTCAAATAAAAATCAACCATCTAGCCATATACCAATCAACCATTAAGGAAATCTCTAGTTGGTTACCCTATCGTCCATCTAGTTGATCTCCAGTTCGTTAGCCTGTTGACAATCCGATCAATATCCATTCAGTTACCTTGTCGACCATCCAATCGACCTCTAATTAGATACCAATAAAAAATCCAATTGACCTCCTCAACTTGATGGACAACGAATTGAATTAACTGTTCAGTCGATCACTCACCCAATCAATCATCCTTGACTTACCACTCGGTTGACTGAGTTTCCACTACAAATAATATAACATTCCCAACATGGTCATTTCACTACTTGTACTTGGCATTGTCCTTCTAAAATATATCATGAACCTATTTTTAGAGGTGTTGGATCCATTCAAACAATTTGGTTTCTCTATTTTCCTCGGGCTGAGCGTGGGAGGACTTTGTCAATGAAGATGGGATTTGAAGAGCTACATCATGGGGGATAATGCATGGAATCCCAAGCATACCTAAAAAGGGTCATATCAAATAGAGTCATGGAGGGATCTGTTATAGATATATTGAACATATAGAAGGATTTCATCCCATGTACATGGATGCTTGGAATCTTACATGTTCATGATATGCACAATCATGTTGTTGACCACTTCTATGTGCCCATCTATTTGTGGGTGAAAGGGAAGTTGATTTGGAAAGCTTGGTGTCCATCAGAGACCATAGGATAGACCAGAAGGTACTAAGGAAACTAATATATCTATCTAAAGTAATGGTCTGTGGTAGCCCAAAATGAACCCAAACATGCTCAAAGAATATCCTAGAAGTGGCCTCAAATACAATACTCTTTTTACATGGTGTCAAAATAGTCATATTAGAGAACTGATCGACGACCATAAAGACACAATCATGACCATTCTTGGTGGAGGGAAAACCTAAAATGTAATCCATGGAGACTAACTCTCAGGGCTTGTGTTATCACCAAAAAATTGCTCACAAGCAATAAAGACAATGGTAAAAGAAAAGATCATCATAAACACAACATACTTCCAACATTTACATAACTTACTTGAGTAAGATGAAAAAATTATATAAAAAAATCCATGAATTTCTATGCATTTCCACCAAAGTCAATGCACACACATTCGTGTGGATAAGCCAAGCATCGAACGTGAACTCTATGTGATCCGTGCACTGCCCCTAAAGAAACCCGTGCATATGCAGAAACAACACATTTATGAATTTGGTCAGCCCTCAACCACTTTTAGGCTAAAGTGAATCAGGACAAGATCCCAAGATCTTGTCTTGAAAGGATGAGATGTACCTCTAAAGTCATTCCATTCATAGTTGGAACATGTTATGAAATATCTTGTTATGTTCCTATAAATACATGACCATTGTATGCTAAAAAGAAATAAGTTCATTGCATTGTTATGCTTCTCAAATACTCTTGGAGCAACCATTTGTTCTCTTAGGAATAAATTGGGTAAGTATAGCATATGGAAATATTTTCACCTCTTGGAAAGCTTTTCCATAGAGTTCTTCACCATTTTCATGTAAAAATAGGAGAGTAATAGCTCTACCTTGAGGGATTCAAGAGCCCTCCCTAGGAGGAATAGGGGATTCATAAATCCCACATTTCTCCTCTTGGTGTTCTGAATTTCAAAGATCAATCTCTATTTGGTAACCACTCTTTGTGTTCAATTTCATGCATCCTTTGTTAATGTCTACTTAGTTTAGTTTCCATTGTTTGCTATTCATATCTTTCTTTCTAGATTATGGGTTCACTAAATTACTAACCATTATTATGTGTTTCTTTGTTGGCTTACCAAGGTAATCAAAGGGGTACCCTTTTGCTCACCCTTGTGATTAAAAGCCCCAAATAGATTGGTGACTCCACTAAGGATTGGAATCCAAATTCCTCCTCAAGTAGGCTATTATAATTGTTATTCTCACCTTTTGGTGTTTAAAGGGTCCAAAACTGGCCTAGCCTACCCTTTAGATACTACAATTCAACCATGTGTTGGTTGAGTTCATTTCAAAGTTTTGGCCCACCATTTCTCTGCATGCGTGCAGGTTTGAGTCTAATAGTCATGCCTACCACACACTTCTATACATTGTATACACTCACCGACTTCAAACAATGTGCACAATGCATGACTATCTCATTTTATAGCTGAACGCAAGTCATATTTTTCAAATTGTAAGGCTTGTTGAGCCCATTTTCACCAAGTAGCTTAGGTTTACTTTATGCACTTTGTAAACGACACAAAAAAACGGGCTTTGGATTCACTCTTTCATAGATACTTAGCCACACATAGTCACTTAGGGGGATAAAAAGAACCTTTGCATCTTTTTCTTCCTTTGTTTCCACGTGGATGACCTAGTATAGAATTTGAATCTTAAAAGCATTGGAAGTTTTGTTTCTTTTGCAATTCATCACACTAAATTGGGAATAGGGACTATTTTAACAATCTTGGAGTATTCTCTTTCCTAGCACCTTTGTGTGACCTTGGAAATCAGAAAAATAGATTGTTCAAATAAATCTCCATCTCCCTCTCAAAATCAATCATTAGGAGAGGCCAATACCTATTAGTTTTCTCATTTTATGCAACTAAATCAACCATTTTAGGAGAGGCCAATACCTCTTAGTTTTATTGTTGAAACATAATATAAAATATTTGTAAGGGCCCACACATGCCCATATGTGCTCAATCTTAGGATAGTTTCAAATTGTTAGAGTAAACCACCTAGGAAGTTTAAGGATTTGTAAGGGCCCATACATGCCCACATCTCTACAATCTAGGGATAGTTTCAAAGCTTTCTTAGATTAGGTATCATTTTAGGGATATTAAAGGCTCAAGAGTAAGGACTCACAACTCCACCATACTAGATACCTAGGGATTTTTCAAGTTTTGCAAGGATAATTTGTGAAACATAGCCAGTTAGAAGTAAGAAAGATTTGTAAAGGACCAAGTGATGTCCACATGTTACAACTTTGCTCACTAACTTATTGAAAACCATTATACACTTTCACTTCTTGCACACAAAATAACCACATATTCAAAATATTTTTACTATATATTTGAATCTGTAGTATGCTCTTATCCTCGTGCCCATAGGCAATATGGGAGGATCATAAGGGATTCATTTGTTTAGTGCCAACATTTTGGTCACACCAATTTTAAAGAATGAAGTTGGCCCATGAACCCAACTTCACAACCTACTTTCACATCCTAAAAGAAACCATAAACAACACATTTTTAAATCTCCATGGGAGGAACACCAAAAGAAAATTGTAGTATAAGTTACAATTTTGGGGATAGGTATCCAAATAACTCCCCATTATTTTTTTTCTCATTGAAACTTAGAATGTTGCGAAATAGGGTACCGAAATATGCCCAATCAATAATTCCTACACCATAAGGCAGGGACACACTCATGAAGGGTCGAAGGCCAAGGCCCAATTGTTCTGTGTGTGCCTCCTTTGGTCACCCAACCCTTGGAAAGAATCCAACCTATGATCAATTTATAAGGATGAAAATTTAAATGTCGTTCTTGATCGAGGTAACTTAGTGGCTAATTATAGGTTGTATCTACCCAAGTGGTTATTGCGGGCTGCAATCTCACCTTAATCATATTTTGAATGGATATTGGGAAATATCTCCAGTCCTTTTGGGATATTCCCCCTTCACCCCTCATTATAACTAATTATTCATACCTTCACTAGATCCTTTTATAGTGGATTCATGCCCCACCGTTGAATGCTTCTAGAAGGCCCAGTGATTTTTGACAGGAAGGATGATAGGTCTATTAGGACACGTGCATTTTATTTTATTCCCCCACGAGGATAAAACCATCAACCATCTTACATTGTTACTTTTTTATGTATGATTACCATTGTTTGACTACATACAACTGTCAAAAACATTGTTGAGATAGTCCACATTTACCAAAGCACTTGTTCCTTTATTCTTCTCACTACCACATGCATACATTAACATATAGACCAGAATCATAAGGGAACCAAAACATCCCCACCATTCTAAATGCTTGAGAAACCTCCCTCCAATCTTAGGAGGTGTCCCCAATTTGGCGAACACATCAACACAACCAACACACACACTAGTGAGTGCCACTATTTTAGGATTAGATTTTCTTGGGTCCAGCTTGCTAGGAACCACTATCCAGAACAATCCACCCATATTCTAGTCATTCCTCTTTAGGAATTGACTCTCCAACCATCAACCACCATGGAAGGACCAAAACAACTACCATATATAACCCCATCCTCTTATTCCCAATTAGTACAAATTCAGTCCCCCTCTCCTAGTTATATTGGTAATCCACCACACACAAAGAGTAAGAAGAGAAACACCCACTATCAATGCCCATGGTATGGGGGAAATGCTTGTACAGATGGGGACACTCATAGTTCCCACCGAAAATACAATAAAACTAAGCATAGATGTACCACCCATACATGGACTAATCACCCTTTCCCATTTTGTGAGCTCCACACTCACCTAGATCATTAGTTCCCTGAAATCACTACAGAGCTAGTCCAAGCAGTTCATTTGGAGCCCATGCAACATAATAAACTTAGTAGTTCTCCTTACACTACTTGAACGTGAACCCTCCCCTAGAATTCACCCATTACTCTATTAGGTGAGGTTTCATGCACCTAGACATCATTTTTTATTCCTCACATGGGTAACCCCCCCTCACACCCAATCTACCTCACGACTGATCCTCAATCATATAGACTTGGGGGAACCCCTTCCACCTCTATTACCATAATGTATACTAGACCTTATCCTTGTATGGAAAATGGAAGTGCATACCCACACCAATCATGAGCCATCACCCTTTATTGCGATCAACTTATCCAAGCACAACTTCCATCTTCTACACCATTTCAAATATAGGTCATCACTAAAAACTCTACATTTATCAGTGTATAATAGATGATGGGGCATCCTCATGTTTTATATCCTCATGAACTTGGACATAACTAGGATCTTCTACTCTTATCCCATCAATGACTAAGTTAAGAGCCTTTGATGGTAGACTATGTTCCCCCTTAGGGATCTTACCTAATCTCCCCAGTGAGTTAGGTGGTAAGATGGCTTTGATCAATGTTTTTGCCATGAATGTTCCAGTGGATTAAAATATTCTCATGGGCTGTAATTTCATCTATGCCATGAATTTTGTGGTGTATTCACTCTTTCGAGTCATGATATTCCCACATGAGGGACGCATCATCACCATCGATCAAATCTCCTACATTGATCCCCCCCGCACAGGATTCTTAGAGTAGAATCTCACCTCATGTTGATCGCATCGAGTCCATGCACTATGTATCCACCGCCACTAGTCATGCAACATCCACTCCCCTTAGAAATGAGCCCATGCCTCTAGAACCACCTCCTCACCACTTGGTCTTGGAGGCAAAGCAATTTCATTCATCCTTGGGGAATCCATGCATGTTTGTTCCCCCAAACCCAAAACAAACCATGACCTCTCAACTACATTCTTCCCATAGGATGAAGAATTCTTTGAGGCTAGTACTTTATTCAATTGTCGTATTGATAACCTCCATCTAGGTTCTCATATTGAATGTTGGTAGGGTCCTAACAATTCAATTTATGCACCCTCTAATATTATCTCCCTTGATAAGGTCATTACTTTCTCTCAAATAAGATCATCTCTTATCACTGATAGGGATGTCATGGAATCCAATTCCATAATGAACAATCATGCCCATATAGGATATGTTTCCACACAGTTTAAAATAGAAAACCCCCCAAAAATAGTGGATCTGATACACTATTTCATATCCTCTTTTGTGTATGTCCAACCTTAAATTACCTACTGTTATACCTTTGGTCCATCATCTTGGGTATTTTGCAACAACCCTTCCCCCAGTCCTCATATTATAATACAAGGGGCAATACCACTTCCCACATTGGTATCATATGACCTAGCTCTTGACACAACACCAACCAACAATATACTCTTTGCAGGGACTGTTATATCACCACATTCCCCTACTTTCACCCCATGAGGCCAGGCCATTTTTCAATGGGGCACTCGTTTCAGTACTTGTAATTTCAACCCATTTATTCTTTATTCATTTGGTAATTGCATAAAGCACATTTCAAGTTCCAGCAAGTAGAGTAGATTTTTGTCATCGCACCCAAAACCGTCTTTTTCCTTGGTACACAACAACCCATTCCTATCTTGGTTGGGGCATTCCCCTTTCATCACCATATTTGCAAATATATCCATACCATGGCCCAAATACCGACTATCATTGACACCCTTGTCCCAAATATTCGTATTTTTACCTATCATCCATTCCTTTGCAGTCTCACCTATTGAACATAGTTTACCCAATATCTGGTCATCCCCTTGACACTAGATCATATTTTACGGTTGTTCACATCATTCCATTTCCTCCCAACCAAGGGAATTTATCAAGTCCCATACATATTGAACATCTTTCATGTTACCACTCCATACATCCTCTCCTCCATTCAGTCCCTGATACATGTTTGATTGAATCGATGCCAATAAGTCCTTTGCTTCTTGCAGTCGCACCATTTTCCTATCGATGTCAGCACAAGTTTCCAGGAAGGTGGTAGTATCTTGGCTCTCATTCCCTTATTAATGAGCATTCTCGGATGAAATAGAAATATCCCTCATCGCTTTATGATGTAGTTGACCCCCATAACATTCGACTCCAACAAAGGTTCATGTTACGATGAGTCTTACTATGTGACCATTGCAGTTTTCCATAATCGTCGAAGATATCTGAATTTGATAGGCCGTCCATGCCTCTGATTTTTTCATACCTCTAGTCATATCCTGTTCAGTAATCAGAACCATCATCTATCATTTTTTTACGCTCCAGAGGGCATTGCGAACATCAACTTTATGAATTTATGAAGAAACCCACATAGATGCTAAAATGTCGCATTTATGAATTTGGTCGGGCCTCAACCACTTTTAGGCCAAAGTGAATCGGGACAATATCCCAAGATCCATCCAAAATATTGCCTTGGGATGACTGAAAATATGGGATGTAACTCTAAATTCCTCCCATTAACACTTGGAACATGTTATGAAATATCTTTCTATGGTCCTATAAATACATGGCCATGATATGCTAAAAAGGAAGAAGTTCATTGCATTGTTATGCTACCCAAATACTCTTGGAGAAACCATTTGTTATCTTAAGAATAGCTTGGGAAATTATAGCATAGGGAAAGCTTTTCCATAGAGTTCTTCACCATTTTCAAGTGAAAATAGGAGAGTAATAGCTCTACTTTGAGGGATTCAAGAGCCCTCCCTTGGAGGAATAGGGGATTCATAAATCCCACATTTCTCCTCTTGGTGTTCTCAATTTCAAAGATCGATCTATGTTGGGTAACCACTCTTTATGTTTTAGACCATACAAACTTGGATTTAGCTCCACCTTTGGTCAATTGACTTAGGGGCTAAGAAATATGAGAGAACCCCAGCATGAATCTACAGTAGAAGTTGGAAAGGACCAAGAAGCTATAGATATTTGTCAGAGTTGTCAGAGCCAATTGTGAATGAATTGGACCTTGGCTAGGTCCACATGCACCCTATGTTCATCCACAATGTATCCCAAGTATTGGGTTCTTTTCATGCCAAATGATCATTTCTCCAAATTGGAAATTAACTTATGTTTTCACAGGGTTCTCAAGACCTATTGAATGTTATGCACACATTTTTACTAGGTTTGAGTAAAGATGTATATGCCATCCAAATATATGACCACAAAACATATTGTGAATGGCCACATGATATAATCCATCATTCTCATGAATGTCATTGGAGCATTATTCAAGACAAAAATGCATGACCTACCAGTCAAAAATATCTCATTTATATTTGAAGGTTGTATTGCATCACCAGTTTGTTCTACCACA
The DNA here is from genome assembly GCA_032191745.1 of Picea mariana. NCBI lineage: Eukaryota > Viridiplantae > Streptophyta > Pinopsida > Pinales > Pinaceae > Picea > Picea mariana. The sequence goes on from JASDQU011102840.1 coordinate 27,692, forward strand.
ATTTGGTGGTAACCTCACTCCATATTAATGTTGCTAAAGAACTTGGCACCCTTGAGCTAGTCAAGAAGATCGTCAATATGGGGCGTCAAGTATTGGTTCTTGATAGTGATTGTGTTCATGGATATGTAATAAATACATAGTTTCCATATCCCATCCTTCTCCTTTACCAAGAAAATCAGGGTTTCACAAGGTGAGGAGCTCAGTCGAATGTGGCCCTTTTGTATGAGATCATGAATTTGACATTTTATTTCCTTAGTATCCAAAAGGGGGAATCTATATATAGGACATTTGGGTAAGGGAGAGTCAGATAACAAGTCAATGGAATGTTTGACATGACAGTGTAGAGGCACCCCTATAAGTGAGGCACATATATATCTATATTCCTCTACCACCTTGTCCACCTATTTTTTTTGTGTAGAGACACCGTGCGCTGATGTTTTGGTGGTCGCAATGATATTTTAGTCACCTTATGACCAAACCATGAAGAGGAAAAAAATTGTAGTCTAAGAAATTACCTTTCAACATTGTTTTGTTGAGAGCATTGAAATTGTAGTAGTCAAAACTACCTCTGGTGCCCTATAGGGTTGACCTACCATGGTAACAACGACATTACAAGGATGGGATTCGTAAACAAAATGACATTTACACATATAAAAGTGTCCTAAAATTACATCAAAAACTTCAAGTGGGGAAACATCACATAGTACCTCATCTTTGAAGGGATTGTTTTTTTAGGATAGGCGACAATGTTGGATGATGTGGAGGTCTCATCCCTAGCTCAACCAACCGATGGTGTATGGTCGGGAGTGTGGCATTTTTGGCATCTTCAATATTTTGATAAGCATAGATAATATTAGGTTCTTATAGATTTTTCTATCAACAACAAAATGTAATGGGGTCCCTTTCACCCACATATGAGAATGGAAGAGGTTACCCCTCTCCTTAAGCTTCTATGACTCTACTGGTTGGATATTTACAGTTGCGATGGTAGCACTGGTTTCTACATTGATAATCAAATTTTGTTTATCCTATTCTAAATCATATTCTGATTTAGATTCCAACTCTTTTTATTTAAGCTCAACCAACAATGACTATCTTGAGTGACATTTAGTAGTGTTGTTCCAGGGGCTATTGTGGAAATCACACCATTTTCCATTTTCCTTCTTTGACTTATCATTACCCTTATTTTTCGGCGGCTTAGACTGGTTATCTCATGGTTGGATCTCCTTGCTTTGTCCCTTGTTTGGTGAGTTAGGTATGCCTTTACCATGCTTCTGTCGTGGCATATTTGCAGACCCTAACTCTCTCCTATTCTATCATTTAAATTTCTTCTCAACTTTGACAACATATTCATAAGCAAATCCCAATGAGGAGATGTCCAAGAAATCCATGTCTATTTGGATGTACATATGTAGGTGACTATGGTATTTAAAAAATAGGTGCCTCTTGGAGTCTCTAGTACCCATGTTTGAGCTCAAGTTATGGAAAATTTTGGTGTGTTATGGAACCATCTGGTCTCTCTCTTGACGTAGAGTCATCTATCTCACGTATTGATCATCATAGTTTCCAACATGGTATAATTCCTCCTTGAGGGAATAAACAAAGTATTCACAAGTGGGTCTCATTTTTAAAGTGATAGACTTGTCTTCATTATGTCTCTTCCAGTAACCATCCCACTAATATTTTACATGGGGATGGGATTTAAGGAGCACGAAGATGATATTTTCAATGTCGGAAATCATTTCAATAGAGTAATAAACCTCTAAAAGGTTTAACCATCTCTCCAAAGCATATACATCTATATAGCCTTCAAATAAAGGGATATCAAAAGTTAACTTGTACCTTGAATGGTGTTGCACCTCTGAATTGGGCTCTTATTGAAGGTTCCTCACCTACTGTCGGTAGTCATTGAAGGATATGGGATCCTAAGGATAAATGTCAAGGGGAATTACTAGGATATGAAACTGTTTGCAGAGGACATGAGTGCATGCTAGTTTTGATCATGTACTTGAAGGGGTCGTGGGGTGGCCCAAACTGAAGGTGTTAATGAGGTTGATGATAAGTACATACACACATAAAACAAAATACCCGAAATGAAACATATCTGAAAAATGAAGTAGGTATGATAGTTATGTGAGAATTAAATGCATGTGAATTATGTGTACCTATGCCTGGGGTGCAAAAAGGGGCCCCCGAGGCTTGTTGATGAAATGAGTAACCGAGGGTACCATTATGAAGGTGACAAAGTCAGGATCTCGGTGGCATGAACATTGTGAAAAATGGAGCTTGTGGGCTCCTGAACAAAGATGAAGAAGTTTGTGAAGGGGGTGTATATATGGGCATGGGGCCCATAATTCTACCTCATTTTGTAGGGACCAGGATTTCATTAAACTACCAGAAAAATAAAATAGAACAGTAAATTTGAAATTTACTAATTTTTTATTTAATCTAGCATATTCGTTCCCATTTTTTTTAATAAATAAAATAACAATTTACATAACCATTTTCATAACAAGCTAAATTTACATAACAAATTGCATAACAAGTGGAATACCTCGTTCTGATGCTGTCTCCCTTCGCTTGAACCAATCCGCAGCAACTTGCTCCTTAAGACACCCCAAAACCAGCCACCCTACTGACCAGTACGCCTGGCCCTAGGACATCTATGGACGTCCTAGCCCTCCGAGCCCAAAACCCCTCAGCCCCGGTGTGCACTGTAAATCCCACTGTCAC
>JASDQU011102841.1:6436-30427 GCA_032191745.1 Picea mariana
TACATTTATTATATCTAACTACCATAGTGGGTCATATTTAATAATATAGTGGACCTAGTCCACCTTATATTGAATGACCTCCACTATTATCACTATGGGCCCTCTGGGCCCTCCCACTACCTCTCTAGCTACCTTACACACGCGCACTTAAGTTGCTATGCGCGATATCCTGGAATGTGCACACTTCATCATTTTAGTGTGCAGTACATGCACACACTATGCCATGAAAGGTGCATACAAAAATGATATCAAATAGCTCACCAACTTAAGTACATTTTCATTTTACATTTACAATTGGGTTCATCCTAGGGATATTACACCACACATGCTCATGCACCACCTTATCCTTACCCATATCTTGTAACTACATTGTAATATTAGTGAGTTGGGATTGCACTTGCGCTAACCATGCTAATGTTTCACCACATATTGGTGTAGCTTCTAGTCTCATTGCAATATCCATGGCCTATGCCTGAGTCATCACCTTCTGTTGGGTGAGTAGAACTCAAATATGTGGTAGTAGTCCTGCAATAAACCACTCTCTCTACTAGACATCTTGGATCTGAAATGTCAGTCTATCCAATGCTATATTGAACCACTAGTCATAGTCCCATATGGTTTCTAAAACCTATTGGTTGACCTCTTTGAGCTTAGTGATACACTTTGATTCTGAATTATAATTCTAAAAATCCCTAAGTAGATCTCTCTTAATATCTGTCAGAGACCGAGTTTTCTCCACTGGCATAGTCACCTTATACTTCATATACCACATCAGATATCTATCTCTAAAGGTGGTCTCCAACTATTCTATATTTGACACTTCATCTGTGATTCTCTTCACGGACCATATAACTTCACTTGTAAACCAATGTTGTTCTATATCATCTTTACCCATCCCATGGAACATAGGTAGCCTCAGAGTTGTGTGTTGCTTCTCCATACTCAATCTAGTGTTGTGATCTCTCAACTGACTAATAATTGTTGGTGATACAGATACTGATACCAAAAATCTTCCTTGTGAAGTATTCTTGACTTTGACCTCTTCTTCACTTGTATCTTCTCTTCTCCTTTCTTCTACTCTTTCTTCTTATACTCTTAGCTCTACACTTTCCTCACTTCTTTTTTCTTAATTACAAATGTGCAAGGGGGATGGTTCAAAGAGGGGGTTCCTCCATCTTCTCTCATTATCTTTGGTGAGGGATCCCAAAGATATTTCTACCTATAGCTGTGCAAATCCATTCGCAATAGCTAAATCCTTTTCCCATTCTTAGAGGGGTCCATATCCATCTTCTACCATGTCGGTGTTGTTACTCTACACCTCATCTTATTTTGATGTGACTACATATCTGAACAACCAAGGGGATATGACTTCATCTTCTCTGACCCTCCTACCACTACTCCTAGTATCCTCACTTGATACCCTACTCCTAATGTCATGTTCCTTGATGGCCTCTCTCCTTTTGTGCTCCTCTTTGGAACACAACTATCTCCCGCACACACTCCTAACAATGTCTCCTTTTATTAATTATGGGCCCGACTCCTCATCTTTCACCCCTTGATATATTCTTTCCACTCCTATGTTTTAATTTCCTCCTCATCTAAACTCTTCTTCCATATCTCTTGATTGTTCTTCTCTTCTGGGTCCATTCTTTTCTCACCTCATCTCATTATCTTTTGGATCCCTCCCGCTAGATCCATTTTGTCTGTCTCTTTCCCCCTTATTTCCACCCCCCCGCTCTGCATAAGGGGTTCCCCTCAACCATCCTATCTTGCTCCATGCACATCAGCCCCTTCTCTACAAAAAATATCTTGATCCATAGGGGAATCTCTTCCAACAACCTCTTTCTAGGTTCAACCACAAATTTTCTTTCAACCTCATTGAAAGAATCATTGTATTTGATGGAAAACTCAATGATATATCCTTCCTTCACCTATTCGAACCAGAAGTCCACTACTTGAGCCCACTTATTATCCATATATTTCATTTTATTGACTGTGTTATCCCCATTTTGAGTATAACTAAGGAGATGATGTCTCAAGGCCCTTAGGTCGCAAATATGGAGTGCCGAGAGACTACATGACTAGCCATACCCTTTGCACAGATGGAAAACCCACTCACCACCACAGATGGTAATAGGTTTACAGATGGAATCCACCACACTTGTTGGCTTCCAGAAGGCAGTGGGCCTTTTTCTATGAGGTACAAGTCAATATTATGGTGAGCATCATTTCAATATCTAAGCCATTTGATTATGTTGTATCTTATATTGCTCTAGATTTCATCATATGTGCTTGGAAATTATGCCTTTTTCCCTGCTTCACCTTGGTGGTTGACATTGTGCTCTAGTAAGTGGTCTTCTTTGGGAATGGGTTTTCTACTGGGAAATCCCTTCATGATCCATTGTACCGTTTATGACTATACTTACCATTTTTCATCATTATTCCCCCTCCATTTCCTTGTCTCTTGGGATTTTAGGGTGTATTGACCCAAGAAGGGGTTGTCCCTCATTCTATGGGAAGAAGGGGCTATAGGCCCAGAGGGGTTGGTTTTGGGTAAAATATAAAAGCCTTATATAAACCTTCTAGATGCTTTTCCCAGGGATCACCCAAGAAAGAAATGAAACACTTATATTTGAATAAAGGGGACCCACAATATAATAAAGAAATGATTGAAAGGTTAGTTGAAGGATAGGAGGTCTCATCATGAGCCGAACTATCATGTTCATGGATATCTAGTGGTATGACATTGTCATCATATGGTCACCAATCCAGGGCAATGACTCTCAATTACATGGCTGAGAGAAAGGGGGTCTCATCACGAGCTAGCCTTCACATTTCCATTAGGTGTTTGTGGGTGACATTGCCACCACTTGGTCACCACACCAGGGAAATGACCTTCAATCTCTCCTTATGATATTATGAAAGAAAATATAAATAAAAAAGATAAAAGGAAATTGACGAGCTTGGAAAAATTGCATTGCAGACGAAGGAACCACATACCCTCTACAAAGGCACCCATGAATGAGAGACTATGACCTCTAGTATGTCATGAGGCCTATGCCCATTGAGTCTTAACCCCATCTACCTCATACACTTTACATGGCTTAGAGAGGGACCTATTGGAGTCTCTCCTTGACCTAGGGAAGGATATACCCAATAGGATACCTCATCAACCCTCCCATACTTAAGCTTGACAAGTCACATAGTGTCTTTGAGCTGTTAATTGTTTGATATGGTGATATTTGATGCGCATGCTTGGATGGCATATTTATTTATTGGATTAACTTATCATGATGTTATGAATTGAGATCCTTGGAGGGCATGTTCATTTGTCTCTGCAAGACCTAGATGGTGGACAATTGTGGGAGAACAAGCCTAGCTTGGGCTTCCATGGGGATACAAGCCCACAGGTTGGATGTCAGGGTCCTACATGCTAGATGAGAGAGATCGGACTTGGATGGCCTTGATGACGACTTAGAAAACCTAGCCCACCCCCTACTTGCCGAACAATTTTCCCAGGAGGGGAAAAACATTCCAATTTTGAGCTTGACGTCATGATATTGGAGGGCTAGGGCATGGTGGTGAGGCACCACTCTTTAACACATGGACGTTTGAGGAGGAGAAGAGTATTCACCATGATATGAGTGCCTATATTCTTGACACATGGCCTTTGGAGGCCCATCCATGCTTCTCCAACACCAACGACTTCCTCAAAGTGGAAAAATGTCCCCTAAAGGGGTGACGTCGTCCTAAATTAGGGTTTAATTTGTTCAAAAAGTGAAATTTTAAGTGAATTGTTTAATATTATTTTGTTAAGGGGGCAAGATTAGGGTTGGTGACCCTTAATATTGTGTTTTACTCCTTAATTTGTGGACAAACTATGTTAGCTACTTTTAGTATAAATAGAGATCATAGGATCTCATTTTGAATCATAACTCTCCCTCTTGTGAAAGACTTGGTCTTAAATTTTCGGCCCTCTTGGCTCTTTTAGCTCTTGTGCACTTGTTTATGGCTATGTTATGAATGGTTGATGGAGGAAGGCCTAGTGCTAGCTTTGGATGATGATTTCTAGCTCTTGTGGTGGATTGTCTTAGCATTTCTCTTGATCTTGGTATGGTTTTTACTCTCTTGCTATCATTTTATTCAAGTCAAGTAATGTTATGCTAGGAGATAGGTGAGAATTATAAGAGAATACACCCCCACCATAGTCTTCACCATTGTATTGCTTCATCTCATTTAATTACAAGGGTTTTCTAAGAGAAGTATAAGGGCATACACCCTCTTAGCTAAAACCCTAGCTTAGATAAAAATGCCTTGGGAAGTAAAAGGGCTTACACAACCAAGAAGGTAGATTCTCTAAGCTCATTGTGACCCCATTAACCCAATAGTAAAGGAACTAGTCATACTCTGTTTTTAATTGGAGATATAAAATCATCGCCTTGGGAAACATAATCTTTGACCTTTTAAAAGTTCTCTTGCTTGAAGTTGATTTGTCTCATTAAGAGGACTTTTCCCCCACTAGGGCATCCCCTCTCTCCCAACACTCTAATTGATGTTACAAACTTTAACCTACAGCCATTAGGGCTGCATAAACCTAGCTACTAACACTCTCATAACTCCTAATCTAACCCTAGACTAGCTCTCTAACTTTGTTCATTTACTCTACTAACTAGGGTGCATCTTTTGAGCTAGTTCTTGGAAAATTTTCATGGTTGATTTTGCTGTTGTTTTCCAATGAATGCTACATTCATAAGGCTGCAATTTTCTACACAAAACACATGTTACATCAGCCATATTATCTAGCTTCTTAAGTGCCTTGTTTCAATCTATGTTCATTTTTAAATTTTATGTTAATTTACTTAACCAGTGTAGATCTTTATATGTTGATTTAAGGTGTTTTGTTTGCCAATATAAGCTAATATATACTACTGCAAAATAGGGACAACAATATTAAATTGATGATCCAACTAACATCTATCATTGCAAAGTGTGTTCTCTTGTGTCTTAGGCAGGTACAATCATCCGAAGAAGTACTATGTCTGTGGGGGAGCCATTTCTTAACTTACAAGGCATATCTCCATACCTTTATTTCCATTTAGAATTGACCTCTAGGGGATTCATTTCCACTTCCCTCCATCTCCATATCAATCCCCTAGGGTCACCGGGATTGCCTCCCTAGAGTGACCTAGTCACCCTTGAAGTGCGGAACCTACATCGATGTGACATTGGGTGTAGGATTCCCAAGTTGCAATACTTGTTCCGTGGTTGGGTCGAGATTTTCTCAAACTACAACTTGTTCTATAACATTTTTTCATTGTTTCTGGGGAAGATTTTGAATCTTCTTTGTACCCTAATGACAATTTGATAAGCTATCCCAAATCCTTTCCCTTAGCTAACCTGGTGACTCCACCCTAGGGACTTTCCCTTTCCATCCTTGACGAACTCTCCTTGAAGTTCATCTACTGACTCCACCTTCCACGAACCCACCTTTCCCTTTTCCCCCCTTTCCATCCTTTGATGAGCCTTGATCTCATATGGCGACTCCATTAAGGTGTCCTTTCATTCAATGGAAATATGGAACCATGGGATGAACCCCCATCCATAAATTGTTATTCCTCGAAGAAGGAACTTTTATATATGGAAAAGGAGAAGGATGCTAATAAAGTTGATGAGGAAATGATGAATCACATAAGATAATTATTTCCTTCCCTTGACGACGAAGAAGTATTCGAAGAATAGACATATGAAAAAATTCATCAAAAACAGAACATAATGAGTTGCGACCCTTTCGAAGACCTTGATGATGATTTAGTCCATGACCTTGAAAGTGAATAAGTATCAGAGGAAACCTTGGATATGACAGATCCCCTTGAAGAAAAGAAAGCAAAGAACTATACACTCATAATCAAGCCTCTTGTGATGAAGATGCGATGGAGGGGCTTGTCTATAAAAATAAAGAATAATTATGATAAAGCGTGACATATTGAGACACCGCTATCTTTGATCCTGCTTGATTAAGGCAAGGTTGTCCAACCTTGTTTACCTCCTACTGTTGAAGAAGCGATCAGTCTCAATGATGAAGAATTTGAAGGTCCAGTTGAAGACATCCATGCCTCTGCTCCTCCTACACACAAAGACAAAAATATGGTCAATTTCAGTCATACTGATAGTATTATGAAAGTACCCTTCGATATGGTTGATGAGCCTATAGAGACTTTCATACAAACTGGTAGACGTAGATTGGATCTTAGTTGTCTCAAGTTTGATAGAAACCCCATCTATGACATTGAGGGCAACTCTCAGGGAGAGGGGGTGCCATCATCAGAGGAGTGGTCCTTATACGTATATGATTCAGATGTTTGGCAGCCTGGTGATGATATGGTTACAAACTTGTTCTGTCCCTTCGTGGGTGACTTGTCACAACATACTCATAGTGATCCTCAATCATCCTTTGGTACATACCCTTTTGAGGATCCAGATTTTTTTTATGAGGACTTCCAACCATTGTGCTTAGATGTTGAAGAATACTAGGACATGGCCACCTCAGAGCAGTCATAGGTTCATTCTTCAAAGATGAAGTATTTTCATCTTGGAGACTTCCATGGAGATTCACAGGGGAAGAGGCGGTGTTTTTCTACACCTGAGACTGTTCCTTACCTCTTACCCTCTTCTCCAAGAGACAATGCAATATTCTTCCGATATCTCGTTTCCTCTCAGTCCTCAACATGTAGTGATTCTTTGTGCATGGATTAAGATGAGCCTTCATCTACATATAGTAGCCCCCTTCAGAGATGGATTGATCAGTCTTGTGGCTAAAATTTCAAGCAGGATGATCGGGCTGATGGTTTCTCTTTCCAGTAGGATTTCCTCCATCCAACCCATCTTCATGAGTTTTATTTCATGATCGATTATATGTGTATTTATACTCAAGATTATTAAGTGATTAACTTATCTTTGTTGTATTATATGATTAAGCACAGGGGGAGATACTTTGATGAGATGATCAAATGGTTGCATTGGTTGTATGAATTCAGTTGACATCATCTATCATGTGATATTTAGGGCCACAAGGCCCCAGGTAAGTAGGTAAGTCATTTTGATTCCCTGTATTTGCATATTGATTGCTCATATTAGTTTACATGCATTTCATTTTTCTCTACTTGTGTATTGATTTCATGTTTAGAATTTTTTGAAAAAGTGTAAAAATTTTCTTTTTCTAGTTTAGTGGGTTTTGATCATATGAGAATGAGGATGAGTAGGCCATCCTACACTTGAAAATTTAATGTTTCCTTATGGGCATAGGTCTACCAGGAGATGTTGCGATTCTCATGCACTCTACGATGAACACATGTCCCCAAGTAGGAGCCATATGCTATCACCATTTTGTGGATAACTCAGGAGATGATGCCTCAAGGTCCTCAGGTTGTAGATATGGAGTGCCGAGAGACTACATGACCAACAATACCCTTTGCACAGATGGAAAACCCACTCACCACCACACATGGTCACAGGTTTATAGATGGCATCCACCACACTAGTTGGCTTCTAGAAGGTAGTGGGCCTTGCTCCATGAGGTACAAGTAAGTATTATGGTGAGCATCATTTCAATATCTAAGACATTTGATTATGTTGTATCTTAGATTTCTCTAGATTTCATGATATGTGCTTGGACATTATGTCTTTTTCCTTGCTTCACCTTGGTGGTTGACATTGTGCCCTTGTAAGTGGTATCCTTTGGGAATGGGTTTGCTACTGAGAAATCCCTTAATGAGCCATCGTACCGTTCCCAACCATACTTACCATTTTCCATCATTATTCCCCCTCCATTTCCTTGTCTCTTGGGATTTTAGGGTGTATTGAACCAAGAAGGGGTTGTCCCTCATTATATGGGAAGAAGGCGCTAAAGGCCCAGAGGGGCTGGTTTTGGGTAAAAGATAAAATCCTTATATAAACCTTCTAGATTCTTCGCCCAGGGATCACCCAAGAAAGAAATGAAACACTTATCTTTGAATAAAGGGGACCCACAATATAATAAAGAAATGCTTGAAAGGTTATTTGAATAATAGGAGGTCTCATCATGAGCCGACCTCTCACGTTCATGGATATCTAGTGGTATGAAATTGTCATCATTTGGTCACCAAACCAGAGAAATGACTCTCAGTTGCATGGCTGAGAGAAAGGGGGTCTCATCACGAGCCAACCTTCTGATTTCCATTAGGTGTTTATGGGTGACATTGCCACCACCTGGTCACCACGCTAGGGAAGTGGCCTTCAATCTCTCCTTATGCTATTATGAAAGAAAATATAAAGAAGTAAGGATAAAAGGCAATTGATGGGCTTGGGAAAAGTATGTTGCAGACAAAGGTACTACACACCCTCTACAAAGGAACCCATGAATGAGACACTGTGAACCCTAGTATGTCATGAGCCCTATTCCCATTGAGTCTTGATCTCATCCATCTCATACACTTTACATGGCTTAGAGAGGAACCTCTTGGAAGCTCTCCTTGACCTAGGGAAATATCTGCCCAATGGGACAGCTCGCCAACCCTCCCATATTTAATCTTGACAAGTCACATAGTGTCTTTGAGATGTTAATTGTTTGATATGGTGATATTTGATGCACATGCTTGGATGGCTTATTTATTTATTGGATTAACTTATCATGATGTTATGACTTGATATCCTTGGAGGGTGTGTTCATTTGTCTTTTCAGGACCTAGCCGATGGACAGTTTTGGGAGAACAAGCCTAGATTTGGCTTCCATGGGGCTACAAGCCCATAGGTTGGATGTCAAGGGCTCGCATGCCATATGAGAGAGATCATACTTGGAAATCCTTTATTATGACTTGGAAAACCTATCCCACCCCCTACTTGCCAAACGATTTTCCCAAGAGGGGAAAAACGTTCCATTTTTTAGCTTGACGTCATGATATTAGGGGGATAGAGCATGGTGGTGAGGTACCACTCTTTAAAACATGGAAATTTGAGGAGGAGAAGAGTATTCACCATGATATGAGTTCCTAGATGCTTGACACATGGCCTTTGGAGGCCCATCCATGCTTCTCCAACTCCAACAACTTCCTCAAAGTGGAAAAACGTCCCCTAAAGGGGTGACATCCTCCTAAATTAGGGTTTAATTTGTGAAAAAAGTGAAATTTTAACTGAATTGTTTAATATTATTTTGTTATGGGGGAAATATTAGGGTTTTTGACCCCTAATCATGTGTTTTACTCAATTTTTGGACAAACTATGTTAGCTACTTTTAGTATAAATAGAAATCATAAGTTCTCATTTTGAATCATAACTCTCCCTATTGTGAGAGACTTGGTATGAAATTTTCGGCCCTCTTGGATCTTTTATCTCTTTTGCACTTGTTTATGGCTATGTTATGAATGGTTGATGGAGGAAGGCCTAGCACTAGCTTTGGATGATGCTTTCTAGCTCTTTTGGTGGATTGTCTTAGCATTTCTCTTGATCTTGGTATGTTTTTTACTCTCTTGCTATCATTTTATTCAATTCAAGTATTTTTATGCTAGGATATAGGTGGGAAGTATAAGGGAATACACCCCCACTATAGTCTTCACCATTTTATTGCTTCATCACATTTAATTACAAGGGTTTTCTAAGAGAAGTATAAGGGCATACACCCTCTTAGTTCAAACCCTAGCTTAAAGAAACTTGCCTTGGGAAGTAAAAGGGATTACACCCCCAAGGAGGTAGCTTATCTAAGATCCTTGTGAATCCATTAACCCAATAGTAAATGCACTATTCATACTCTTTTTTGCATTGGAGATATAAAATCATTGCCTTAGGAAACGTAATCTTTGACCTTTTAAAAGTCCTCTTTCTTGAAGTTGATTTGTCTCATGTTGACGGGCAAAATAGCATGCTCGTCAACTGGAGAAGTGAATCCGGTCCGGGGTTGTCCACTTAACCCAAGCTGTTTGGAATGATTCACCTCGACGGGTTTAGAGGCTCCGTTAGCCGATATAAGTCCTAGGAAAGTGAAAGAGAAACTAATCTAAGTGAAAAAACAAGCTACAACGAACTATATACAATTCTAAAAATATATATATACAGTTCTTTAACTAATATTACAAAACAATAATTCTATTTATTAGAATATTCAGCTATCAACAGAATTAAAGCCTCAATTATATATGTACAGTATTCACAAATTACAGATTTTAAATTGGAAACCTGCGAAAATCATTTGTGAACTGTCCTATGACAGCAAAGCTATTATTTTTAGATTTTTTATAGGTTTTATGAGACAGAAATAAAATGACAGCTATCTAAGTATAACAATTAAAATAATAATCATAACTGTAAATCTGAACTATATAACTAACTAAATTACTGAGAATTCTCGAATTTATTAACTATTAAATTGCAAATAATAGACTAACTTGAAGTAACGCTTCCTGTTCGTCCTGTGTACAGTACTTGATTAGATGTTTGATGGGAGGAAACCCGCACCAGGTTATCCACAAGCTTCTTGTAAACAGGAAGCAGCAGTGCTCTTTAAATACAAGTGACAGAACAAACAAGACATAAAACAACAACAATCTTAAAGTTTACAGATCATCACATTTAGATAAATCCCAGTGCGAAGATTTGCATATAATCGTTCATTTAACTAAGAAGATAAATCTTCTACTCATTAAAATGAAAGAGAGTAATTGCTGTGAATAAAATGAGAAACATCAACTATGAACAAAATTTAAGTCGTAACGCATCAACTTGTAATAAGTCTTGATATCTAAAGTAGTCAATAACTTGATCACAAATTAAAATGCACAAAACTTGAACGAAAGTATGATAGATTGAAAGCTAAAGCTGTTACAAAAAATCCACTCCCATTTGAGTCTGTATCATCATAAATCCATAGTCTTTGTTCTCCCAACAGTGATAAGTTGTTTACAAAAAATAACAAGTATTTAAAGGCCACAGGGTAAAACATCCCTGTGGGAATTATCACAAATTGTTTGGAAAAATATGGGAACAATCTCCCAAATCTCTATTTCTGCCTAAGGCTAACAACTTAACAAAACTATATAACAAAAAACATGTCTAAATTGCCACAGCATGTCCAATTTCCCATTGCAATTCGTATGTACCTATAGGTGGACAAAAATAAACAAGTTTAGATAATGTTTTATTTGTAAAATCAACAAAAAAATCTAAATTTATGACTAGCTACAGAATCTCACGATTCTGTAGCTGGTCATATTTACACACAAAATCATTGCAAATGACAACAAAAATGTATATGGTAAATCAAATAACTCTTACTTACTAATTCAAAATAAAACCAATCATTCACATTAAAACTACCCGAATCTTTTATGCCAATTTAGAATTAACAGAATCATATTGCATTAATCGAATGTTAACAGGGATGTATGCGATTCTGTCAACCAACCTTTTGTTACTAATTCGAAACAGAGAAAATCGTTTTAACAATTCGAAATAAAAGCAATCGTTTTTGAATCAACATATTATATTCTATTTATCAAACCAATTTTTGATACTAATCCAACGTATACACAAATGACTATGCTAATTCAAAGCATACAACATCATTTCTGACTCAAACCAAACAAAACTGAATCGAACTAACTCAAAGCCAACACAATCATTATACTAATTCAAGAGCAATAAAATCATATTAAACCGATTCAATCAAAACATAGCTATATTCGATTTTAGCAAACAAATCTTCAATGCAATCATAAGTCAAAACGAAATCAAAATAACAAAATTGTTTTTGAATCTATTTAAACGAAATAGAACTAATTCAGAGCCAACACAATTGGCTAACCAAATCTTTCATAAAAAAAAAAAATCGATAATTAAATACATACCTGGGCTGATTCGGTCAGGATAACTTTGAGTTAACAAAGGCCGTAGCTGCCTCAACATTTCTGAAGATGATAGAACCAGTGGTCTTTTGTCTCTTGTCGTTGGCTTGAAGCCTGCCATTTTCCTTTGATAACACAGCAACCCGTTCCTCCAATGATTTAATTTTAGACTGCAACAGAGGAACATCCATGTAGTATTGTTCCAGCCAGGAATTGCATTGAGCACAGAGTGGTTGATCGGGCCGAGACGCTACAGGTGAGGGTTCCTTTAAGTTACCAAGGGTTCACATGTCAAACTTAATTCTTGAGAAATTAGGATCGTTCTTGAGGCACGGGGGTAAGTTGGAAACGTAGTCATAGGGTTCCACAGAAAAGAGACCGTGTGAATAAGGGTATTCCTCGGTCAAGAAGCATTCAATCTCAGAGTCCGAACCCTCGCTCAGAACAATAGGCTTCTGGTCAATGTCTTGCTTGGGCTTGTTCTGAGCACATCTAGATATCCATCGTGCATTCTTCTTTCCCTTACTATTGGCATCAATATAACCTTTTCCTTTCTTTCTTACAGGCCTCTTAAAGGTCTTGGTATTGTCTTTAGCACATGGGTCGGCCATGGTGTCGGGTAGATCAATGTTGGGGAAGTTCGAGGGTTTGACAGGGGGTAGAAGGGTAGAAGGTGGTACGGCAGGCCCAACTAGGGCCTCGGTGACTACGGTCTTATCGACTTGAACACACTCAGGAGTGGCAAAGCCATTCCTAGATAGGAAGGCTTGCTAGTAGTCACCACTAAGCTTTAAATTATGAACAACAACGATTTTGATCAAGCAGTGATGGAAGAGGCTAGCATCAGCCTTCTCCCGTTTAAATCGTTTGGACATTTTATACAGGCTGCATAGGAGGTCGTGAGGCATATTCAGGGGGAAGTCTATGAAATTCATCAGCAACCGGAGATGGTAAAGAAATACTAAGCCATAACGACCTTCGCAGGTCATAAATTGCTTGATGATGGCTAATAAATCATGCCACCGGGATTTAAGGGCAGTGACAGGCATACCTCTGTCACAAGTGACAATTTTCCTTGATGTGAATAGGAGCGGCCACGACACTTCGTCCACTTTGGAATTCTTAAACCACCTCTACCCTTTAGCTGGCAAGCCTGTAGCCGAACTAAGGAATTCCTCATTTAGCTCAAGTTGGATATCTCCAACTTTAGCCCTGCATCCGTCAAAGGTGAGGGGAAACTGTTGGGCAACCACAAGGTTAAAACCCTCAAACTTCTGGATAAAATCTAACCAGCCACTATTCTCCAGGTCTTCGCTAGAATTGTCAAATAGTAGGAGTGTTTGGATGCCATTAGGTTCTATGCGCACTACAGGTGCCATAGGAGAGAGCACACAGTGAGCAGGGTGAACGAAAATGGGTTTGGACAAGGCATACGCAGGACCGTAAGCCCAGAGGCTTCCCCAAAACCAACAGAGCTAACCCAAGATACAAGGAAAGCATTAATGGCTAAGTGTGCGAGGGTGGTGGAATGAAATGATCCATGAAATACATTCATATCAAATGTACAATCGATGGCGCTATGGTGATTCAAATCACTATTGGTGTATGTTAAAAATAATGTAAATGACATGCCAAACAAATAATCATTGAAAACCATGACAAGTCGATCCAACCATTTGATCATACAATAGCATTTATAATGATTTAAAGCAAAGAAATAATTTGAATGACCATAAAACTTATGGGTTGTATAAAAACGTTGCACCACAGGTCTAATCATGATGTTAATGCGTTCTCATGAAACCATTGCACAAAGGAATTTGATCAAAACAATAAAACATCAAACCGCCATTGAATCAAGGATTCAATCACAACCATTAGAATACCATCACAATCTCATAAGAATGAAGCCATATTAATAACAAAAAAATGCCAAGTGAGTAAAGGTTTTGGTGTCTTGCCAACTGTGCGACTGTCATTAGGTTAGAGGTGAGATGACCACATAAACAATAGTAACCATAATAATCCAACGATGATTTTAATGCCATTGATATGACTTCGAACTCAAGGTTTTCACGCTTGCAATCGTGAAAATGAGACAAAAAGACAGGTGTGCAAATGCGCAAAATAATCATGTAGTTTTATTTTCAAGAATTGCAACAAGTACTTAGGGTTAAAAACCCTCGTGTAGGCAGCTTATAAGAAAATATAAAAATGCGAAATGGCTGCCAACATCTCATTGAGAGGATTTTTCCCCCACTAGGGCGTCCCCTCTCTCCCAAAACTATAATTTATGTTACAAACTTTAACCTACATCCATTAGGGTTGCATAACCCTAGCTACTAACACTCTCATAACTCCTAATCTAACCCTAGATTAGCTCTCTAACTTTTCTCATTTACTCTACTAACTAGGGCGCATCTTTTGAGCTAGTTCTTGACAACTTTTCATGGTTGATTTTGTTGTTGTTTTCCACTAAATGCTACATCCATAAGTCTGAAATTTTCTTCAGAAAACAGATGTTACATCAACTATCTTATCTAGCTTCTTAAGTGCCTTGTTTCAGCCTATGTTCATTGTTAAATTTGATGTTGATTTACTTAACTAGTCTAGATATTTATATGCTGATTTTAGGTGTTTTATTTGCTAATATAAGTTGATATATATTGCTGCGAAATAGGGATAGAAAGATTAACTTTCTGATCCAACTAATATCTATCATTGCAAAGTGTGTTCTCTTGTGTCTCAGGAAGGTACAATCATCTGAAGAAGTACTATATCTATGGGGCAACCATTTATTAATTTACAAGGCATCTCTCCCTGCATTTATTTCCATTTAGACTTGACCTCTAGGGGATTCATTTCAACTTCCCTCCATATCCATCTCAATCCCCCTAGGGTCATCGGGATCGACTCCATAGAGTGACCTAGTCACCCTTGAAGTGCGAGACCTACATTGAGGTGACAATGGGTGTAGGATTACCAAGTTGTAGCACTTGTTCCGTGGTTGGGTCGGGATTTTTCCAACCTACAACTTGCGCTATAACAAACTATACTTTGGTCCCATATCAGTGGTTCTTGGGTTCCCAAAGTATTTTTAATAGTTGTTTGCCTCTTCAAAATTTCATACAACACATAAGGAAACTCAACAAATAAAACTTCATGCAAACCTGTATAGATATACCTCTATTTCCATATTTCGAGTTTGGTTATCAGGTTCTTGGTTTCTTGTCATGCAAACTCGTCTTCCTTCTTAGATAACAAATATTGTATATATTTCCTTCCGAGATGAATTCCCCCTCATTATTTCCCTTCATCATGCAATACAAAACCTTCAGGTCCTGACAAAAGAACCATTTGTTGTATTTTTTATCCACTCTCCTCACTGGGGGGTTTAAGACCTAGGGTTCATCAATCTTGACCAACAAAAACCCCAAGGCATTGGCATATTCAATCTTTAGTCTAGGATTGAAGAAGCTCTCACCTGAGATACCGTGAGAATCACATAGAACAATAGTATTGTGTCGGATGTGAAGGGACTATGCATACATGAAAACCTTTTGGGTATAAGTATATTCATTCATTCATAACTAAATAACAGAGTACTATGCACCACAAAGTAAAGTAGTTATAAATTAAAACCATAACACACATCATGTTGCATAGAGAAAGGACTTTGTATTTCATTCATTAGCTTCATACTTTTAGATACAAATTCCCATAACAAAGATGTTGGTGTACAGAGGGCAAACCCGGGGTTAATCATTCAAATACCAACAAAACCCTTAGATACTGACCCTTTCGACATCACCTATAGAGAAATTGAAGTCTCACCTGAGGTATATAGAGGGGCTGCAAAAACCAAGGTTTTTCATTGATGAGGGGAAGTGAGGCATCCTTCTTGTCCTTGCTACCATTTACTCATGTGTGTAGTTCCCATAGCATAATATTTACTTTATCATTAAACATAGTCTATGAACGACATTATAACATCATATGTGAGCCATACATTCAACATATATCATAAAACATCATAAATTACAACACACCATAACACACAAATTTACTTGGTTCACCCAACTTGGGATACGTCCACAACGACTTGATTCTTATATTATTCATTAATAGTTTTCTTACAGATATGCACTACACTACAATATATGTAACAATAACATCACCCAAACCTACGTAACCATTCTGCTGCAGTGCAAGTTCACTCCTCATTCATACCTCAGACTTATTCCTTTGCTCGATTCCCTTACTCAAAAGCACTAGTAACTTTTCATAGGTTGAACACACCACCCACATGACTTTCCAAAGAACCTTTTACATATTTATATGTAACAATAGGGCTAAGAACATTATAAAATTGGAAAACGTGTGCCCCGAGACCCAACAATTTATAACCGTTTTCTGCCTTTTTCGCGTTGCTCCTTCATGTATCCTTTTGTCGCACTCTTTTACTCCTTGAAGTTCTCTCTCATCGTACACTCTGGTCCATATTATAATTTCCTTTTACCCTTCGACTTTCTTTTGGTGCATATCCCAAAACTTATCCAAAATGACTCTCCAACAAGATATCTACACTAGGCACTCTGGACTCATACAATAATAACTACATCACTCCATTCTATGCACTCTATTCTCCCCTTTTCATTCATACATAGTTTTAACTCATAGTTCTAACTCTATTATATATGCATGCAAGACTTAGAAAAAACTGGACATGGAACTCTATCTTTCTATTTCATTTGACTCTCTGTTACAATTATCCATTCTTTGTTACAATATTCTTCTCTCTCTTACTCTACTCCACTCTACTACTCCACTCTCTTGAGTGAACAAAAGATCCACACACTTTACATGTTCACATGCAGCCCCATAATCTTCCTGGTGTGTGGCAATCCTAGCTAAATTTCCATCTCATCCATCCCTTTTCCCATGATCATATGGGTTGTTAAAGAAATCATTTACAAAATATTCCCAAAAGATATGCTCACATTCACTGCATGCAATCTTCTTTTTTATTCCTTGTGCGCAATATAAAATTGGGTTGGCGCACATGATATTCTTTTTGCAGGTGTTGATGTTGATTCTTCTTGGCACCGCACAGTGTATCTTCATGCACACATGCACATTGTTGATTTGTGGTGCATACGTGAAACTTCCCCAACACCTTGGGTGCCAACATTGATGCTCATTCCCTTGCCTTGATGACTGTTGTTTATTCATGTGGTGTGGGTGGTGATATACAACAAACTTAACTATCAATTAATGTTTCTTTGACTCTTCAACATGTGGTTCTGTAGCTTCTTCTTCTTTTTTATACCCTTCCTTTGGATTTTCTTCAAGTTCTTCCAAAGGCTCTTCTTCTGATTCAACCATGGACTCTTCATCTAATGTGTCATGAGGTAATATAATTAGTTCCTCTGGAAGTACTTCTTCATGTGCCTCCTTGGGCCCTTCTTGCTTAGTAAGAGAAATATCTTGCAATGTAATTTTCTTTTCTTGTACCAAAGCTTCAAATTTTTTTTCTTTCACATTAATATTAACTGTACCAACTGAATCCATCCATGGATATCCCAAAACTATATCCACATCATCCATATCTATAGTATAATAATTTGAATGCAACACATATTTATCCATAATAATCTTCAAATCTTTAAACAATTGAACATTTTCATCCTCAACCCGTGTGCTTTGAATATTATTTGTGGGCACTTGCAATATTTTAGTCAAGTTAACATTGATGAAATTATGCTTGCAACCATGATTAATAGAAACAATGACCTTCTCTTGTTGAATACATCCATAAACTTGTAATATGAAGTTGTCACGTGAAAATAAATACCTAGTGTTATTCTTATCCTTATTTACAACATGAGACCCCCTGTCTAAAAGTACATTTTTAAATTATTCATTTGAAAGTTCCTTCATATTCTTATGGTTAAGAAAATTCCACCATGTGTCCGCATCACCTTTTAAATTCCATTCTACCCAAAATTTCCACTAATTTCCCCATTTTTACTTTCTTTATTTTATGTATTATTCAATACTAATACCATCATCATTTCCTATAAAATAAATTTTATTTGTGAAAACACAAAAAATAGAAATAGGGTTTTAAAGAAAAACACTTATTTTCAATGAAGCTCCTTTACGTAGTTAGGGTTTGAGGCCACAATTGTAAAATGATCATAACTTCAGTTGTACTTCTCAGATTAGATATTATGACCAAGATTATGAAATTCCATAGATTTTATGGGTCTAATAGAAATGGTCTTATTGAAATCTGTGTATTTTTTCAAATTATATCTAACTATGAAATTCATGGCCGTCATCGGAAAAAACCCTAAAAAAATGCATATTTTGAATCGACGATATCTCCACTTCGCAGACTCTGTTTTGGATGAATGTTTTTTTGAAATTGGATATTTTTGTGGAGGAATTCATATATGTGGCTGGTTTCTTCAAATTATGTACATAAAGATTCCAAATTCGAACTGAATATTGTTATCCTCTTTTCTTTTCTTTTTTCCGTGAAAAATCTACCAAAAAGAAAAACAATGTCCCACTTTGTGCACAAAATTTTTCCTGCTCCATGCCCAAGAAAGAGTTTTGATACCACTTATATTAAAAATTCAAATATATAAGAGAGAATACACCATAAAACCTTAGAAATAAACCATAAACACAAAACATACCAAACCATTCACCATGAACAACACCAAGAATATATAGAGAAGAAACATTAAGGTAGGGTATCACTATCAGATACTCCTTATGGAAGGAATCACTCCACAAGACATGCTTTCTACAACATAATACAATTCAACGCATATCCAATACAAAGATACTCATGTGTATTTATACTTTTTTATGAGTATTCCTACGGGTCTTATGCCAACTACCCCTTATTATTATATTATTTCATTTTAATCACATAATGGGCATATCATTTCATTTTAATTACATAGTGGGCCTATTCCAATATTATGGACATTATCCCCTTAGGTACCCCATATTATCCTCCCTAGGTACATTTTTTTTTGTTAGCTAAATATCTCTGACTTGTAGGATTGGCCTATGGCTAAGATACCATGACCTAGGGGCATCTAAGTCATCAAAATCACATGGGGATCACACCTATCCTGGACCACACCAACCCTTAACAAGGATGGATTTGAGGTGTCCCCAAAGGTTTCAAACCGGTGAATTCACTTACGTAATGCCTTAACAACGCACCCTCACCGACTTCTCTACACCATGGGGACTCCGCCCTAGGTACATTACATTGACATTGTTTCATAATTAAATATAAATTAAATTTGTTCTATGATTAGTTATTAATGTTTAAAATAATTGATGTAAATGTTGTTTGCTTTGTGATTAGTTATTTTTTTTAATGATATCAATTTCTATTTCTATTTCTCCTTGTTATGAGACTTTTTCTAAAACTCTCGTCACTCATTATCCTTAGATCGTAATGAAATATTTAATATATCTATTTAAATATATTTGAATATTTGATATCACTGTCAAAATATATTTGATTTGTGTGTCATGAAAGCATATGTAGAACATTAATAGAGAATATGTCATAGAGAAAGAATTAAAATATAAAAACATTGATGCTAAACATGTTGTCTAGTCATTACTATGCTGTGATATTTCAAATATTTATTTAGTGTGTGTATTCAATTTTATTATAATAATATACACTTTTACAATTTAATTGCAGTAACATTTTTGTTGGAATACTGAGGGGGGGGGGGTGGATGAATCTGTATGAGCACTTTTTATGGCTTTCAATCACAATATATAAACTTCAACTTTATCAACAATATATCATTTATGATTTCATTCAATATATCATGAGCATATAACCATAAGCAATATCATCACATCAAATAAAGACATGCATAGTACACCAGAATTTACGTGGAAACCCAAATGGGAGAAAACCATGAAATGATTTCTTATATATATCAATAATACGTTCATAGGAATCACCAACTTCCAAATTCTCCATCACCAACTGGAAGGAGGCACCAACCCCATGATTTACATGCACCAACCTGAAGGAAGCTACAACTCCCTGAATTATCCGACACCAACCAGGAGGAACCAACCCCCTGATTTATAGGAAACAACCTGAAGGAAGCACCAACTCCCTAAGTTCTCTGGCACCAACCAGAAGGAGGATACAACCCCCTTTCCTTGCCCCATCATGTCGCCCTGGAATATAAGTGTAGACTCATTGTCCCTACCACTGATCAACCTGTAACTTCCACTGTCATTGATACATCAACCAACCTGTCACTATTGCATCAAACAACATGTCACTGCCACTATCACATCAACCAACCTGTCACTATCAATGTCACAGATATACCATCACCAACTAACTATAACTAGATCCACTCAAATGGATACCAAAACCATCACCATACCATGTACATCAACCATGTGCACCAACCATGTACCATATCATGTACATCAACCATGTACATCAACCTATACCATACCATGTACATCAACCATGCACATTAATCATCAACCATGTAAATCAACCATGTACATCAACCATGTACCACAACC
Source organism: Picea mariana (assembly GCA_032191745.1). NCBI lineage: Eukaryota > Viridiplantae > Streptophyta > Pinopsida > Pinales > Pinaceae > Picea > Picea mariana. Next base: position 26,908 of record JASDQU011102841.1, read on the forward strand.
TATACCATACCATGTACATCAACCTGTACCATACCATGTACATCAACCTATACCATACCATATACATCAACCATGTACCATGTATCCAAGATGTGCCAATGTCTCAATAATATGCCTCAAGCATGTGATAACATCACCATGACATATACCAAACCAGATACTAATCTAGCCAAGATATACTTCTAACAATGTATTATATCATCACAAAGGTGTACCATATCATGTACCATCATCATCAAGACATGACTCAAGCATGTACCATAAAAATAACCCTCAATAACACATGTAAAGCATACCTATGATACTGTAGCAGACCTGATACACAAAATTATAGACCTATAGATCTTCCTAAACTTTATAAACAAGAGAATATCATCTTCATCAAACTTTACCTCAGTCTCACGGGACTAGTTTTGGATTAGTCACAAACCCTAGCTTTCAACATGCATAACTTCGTACCCATAATAAAAAAAGGTAAGAAATTTTAACCATGGATACTCTAATATCTTTCTTCCATCGTCTCAAAATTTCAAGGTATGAAACTTCTCAGAACATAAATTATAGAGAAAATGGAAAACCTTCCTGAATTTTATCCTATTCTAGAGAGAAAACTTGTATAGCATGCCACACGCTCAATATTTGATATACATGCTCAATATTTGATATATTATTCTTAAAATCTTACAAAAGATACTAAATACTATTATCTTCCCAATGAAACTGGTCTCATAGAATTTGGATACTCTATGAAGAAGTTATGACTATTTTACTCAGAACACTTGTTTAATACTAGTTTCAAGACTAGTCAAAAACCCTATCTTCCACATATTGTATCTCCACAAATACAATGACCCAGAATATCAAATATTTAGCACAGGTACCTTGACATGTCTTCACAACCTCCTCCAATTTTTACTATTTGAATAATTCTATAAAAAAACGTTATAGAAAATATGGTAATATGACCTTTAAATAACATACCTTAGAACACATCATCACAAGACTTCATCCTCCCTTGGAATTTATCCATTTTTTACTTCATCTTCCCTATGAAATTCTCCTCGAATCTCCTAGGTTGTCTCAGATAAGAATCACTTAATCACATATAAGATATTCAATAGAATGTGTGTGTGAATGTACTTATGAGTGACTTTTTGAGGTGTATATATACTTTTTCTAACCTTTTTCTTTAACTTTAGCACTTCTTGAAATTTCTTGTTACACCCACTTTACCCTTTCATTAATGAATTGAAATCAATTAGGGGCTTCTTAACCCATATGGGGCTTCCAACTTCGTGACCTCATAACTCCTCAACCCTGAGGAACTACGTGATGTTCCACCTACCATTGGAAATGACGCGACGAGGAATATCCATATATTAGTGTGTTACCTTCATTTACACTGTACGTCATTTCCTTATTCCTCAAACAACTTTGGCCTTCATGACCACACCTATTGGTTTCTTTTATATTTCTTCAAAGTGTCTTCCCATGAGAGCCATTCTTAGAGCTACCCCATAAGGGGACCACTTTGGAGACTTCTCCAAATACACCCATCACATCTGTTGACATCAATGAAAACCACTTCTTGTTGACATCAATGACAACCAACTATCCAACAACACCAATGACAACCAACCGTCCAACAATCTTTGCCTTTGGAATTGATGGAAACACTTATACTCCAACACTCATACTCCACCTATGACCAATTCTCTTCCAATGTTTCTCTCCTCATGTTTCTCTCCCCCTTTGACATCAATGGAAAAGGGTATCTCCCTTGGTGATGCTCCCCCAATATTCATGCTTCTAATATTTCTCTTTCTCCCACTTTGACATCATGGGTAAAAGGGTAATTCTTCTTGTCAATATACTTTCTCTGAACAATATTTATCTGACTTCATGTGCTCCCCCTATCTTCATGCTTCTGATCTCTTTCTATGACAATTTATCTTCCTTTATTTTTCTGTAAGATGTCATGTAGATTAATGTGGGATTTCAGGTATATTATTTCTTTCCTCTCTTCTAGTGTTCTTTTCCATTGGTGCTTCCTCTTGTAATTCAATGACATATATAAAAAACATTCAAAGTTACTTGGCTTCAAGTATTCATGACTTGTCAAGTTCACATCAATGACCATACCTTCTTCTAATGATATAGCTTCTGTTGTGCCTTTTACTGCTTTCCTTCCTGATTCCACTTGTCTGTTGATTCCATTGATTTCACTAATTCCAATTGTTACTATGCTTTCATCCACTTTCATGTATTTGTTTAGACCTTTCAAAGCTTTCATGAATCCATATTTATCCATATGTTGTAAAATTCCCATGACTCTACTACTCAACTGCATACAATGTTGACCCATATGTTGCAACTAATCACAACATATTCTGCACTTTTGTTGTCAAACTATTCTAAAATCGCCTTTCCAAGATCTGCAAACACTCTAGACTACTCAAAAGATAGTTCTCTAATATGTATAGCTCCTGCTTAGACTCCCCCTCTTCAATATTCATATTTACATGGAGTCTCCAAGCCGGATGGATTATAAATGTATCTACTCTGATGCAGAGTAATCTTCCTCTTCGTCTGTGGAGACATTTTCCTTTTCATCCTCTTCCCGAATTCTGACATTCCCTTCATCATCTTCCTGAAGTCTAACATTTTCCTCTTCATCCTCTGTCTGAATTTTGACACCTTCCTCTTGGCCTGTCACTAGTACATATGACCAAATTTGCGATGGTTTTTCGTTGATATTGCCACACTTATCCATCGCAATTTCCACGAAAGCCGATATTTTTTTTTGTTGAAATAATTTCGTCGCTATATCCACAATCCATGTGTGTGTGGAAACATCGATGAAATAAGTGCTCCACGTGTCACTACCTTCAAGATTGGTTAACCCTATGAATCGTCACAATTACGATGAAATTACGTCGCAAAAAGAACGAAGTAGTATTGCAAGTACGATGGAAATTCGTCGCAATTGCGATGAAAACTTATGCCAAGCCAATAACTTACGACGCAGATGCTAAATTTGCGACGCAAAACTGTCGCAACTTGTGAGGAAAATCTGTGGCAATATCGACGAAAATATATCTCAAGACCAAACTTACGACGCAGATGTTGTTTGTGCGATGAAAATTCTTGGAAAATTGCGAGGAACTTGCGTCGCTATTGCGACAGTTGTGGTAAAATACAAAATTTGTTTCCAACGAACTATCGTCGATAGTGCGACGATGGCTTTAAGTTTTAAAAAAAAATTACATGATATATGGTATTACCATATTACATTGTAATATGGTATACTGTATTGTATGCCATATTACAATGTAATATGGTAATGCCATGTTACATTGTAATATGGAATTACCACATTACATTGTAATATGGTAATGCCATATTACAATGTAATATGGGATTACCATTTTACATTGTAATATGGTAATGCCATATTACATTGTAATATGGCATTACTATTACATTGTAATATTGTAATATTGTAATATATTGTAATATA
>JASDQU011102843.1:3208-13795 GCA_032191745.1 Picea mariana
TTTATCATGGCTGTAATCTACCTCTCCTTATTCCATTTATTGAATATGAATTATTATACTGAAATTATATGCTTATACCCCCTAATTCTGCAAAATGTGAAAGCAACCATTTCATTACAATTATGCATATTATAAAAAAAATTCCAAACAATGCTACAAGTCCTTTTTCTGCTCATTTCATGAAGAAATATATTATCATTATCCAAATAATAACAATTAAATTTTTTTCTCCTTTGAATCATATTTCGAACGACTATACTCTTTTGTTAATCAGATATCTTAGTTGAAGGTTATGGCTTCCTGAAAAAGTCACATTCGCCCTTTTGTTTTGTTTTGCAATATGATCTTGTTGATTTATTCTAAAAACCTTTTAAATTGGTACAAAATTCGAATTTTTCATAGGCACTTTATTCGATTCACTTTCCTTGTGACAGTGATCTTGAACCCATGGGCCTATTCACTCTTTAGTGCCTTTCCATGTATTCATCCACACAAGACCTCATTTGAAAAAGTGTTTGTGGGATTGTTTACTTCTAGGCCTTTTGCGCCTCTAATCAACCCCTTCACCTTAGCATGAGAACAATTTTGGAACCATGTCCTACAGACATCGAAATTCATTCCCTCTTCCAAAGTAATACTTTTTGAAGTACACCTCACCAAAGAACCTGTATTATCTCCACTAGTAGATCAGACAGTTCAGATTTAATCTCCCATTGACTGGATGGTCCCAACCCATCTAGAGGCTCCACGAAATCGATGATCACTACTTAATAAAGAGTTAGGATGGAAATTCCTTGATTAATTCAGGACTTCAGAGCCTCAGGAATCCGAGACATTACAACTCTCAATTCCTTCAAATCCCCCGGAGTTTTACCTGTTGAAGTGGTCATAAAGTGACAATGACCTCTTACCATCAGTTAACACCTATGCTTACACTATCCTTCCACTAGTTAATCCAATAGCCATGACTTAATTAAGCATCAATATGGACAGTCCTTATTCATTTCAGTACTTCAACACTCCAAGATATTATAACTCCTGAGTCGTTCAACTACCCCAGAGTGATACCTACCAAAGTGCTTATGCCCATCCTTCCATTTCTTGATCTAACAGTTTTGAAAAGTTCCAAATGAATCTTAGATCAATGGTCTTCGTGAATTCAAGACTTCGGCCTTCTACACTTTCGCTGGTAGAGAAGTTGGATATTCCCAGAGGCCATAATCTCGGAGATGACATTGCATGATGATGTCACCTATGGTAACATGTACCCTTGGTATGTGTGCCACTTGTCACCCAGAAATGGATAGTTTGAGGTCCAAAAGGAAATGAATTCATGTGACACATGTCCCCACATGACGCCCCTGCCATGTGGCATAAGAAACATCATCAACCAAGTAGCTGATCCACATTTATCTACCCCATATTTGAAGGCCTGCATGATTTCACGAATTGTGGCTTTTCACTTCATGGCTTCGACACTTCGCAGCTTCAAAACTTTTCAACTTCAACATTTCGTGCCTTTTCTTAGTCTCTAGTAATCGCTAAAGTGGTGAATATTCGAAGTCCCAAAACTTCGCTATCCTTCCACTCTGGATCTATGACTGGAATTACTCCTAAACTTCCTATTAGATCGGATGACTGATAGGACTTAGAGACTTTGTCCTTCGGGATTTCATGCTTCTCCCATGTCTCCAATAATTATCGAAGTGGAGAAGTTCCAAACTTTTCCATCTCATGCTTGGCTTCAATCAATGGCTGGTGATCGACCAATTCGATATGACGGTTGTGACTTAATCTCTCCCAACCTATAGTTTCAACTCTATATGACAGTCCTTCTTCACTTGAATTCTGATATAACGATCTATAATTATCTGATTCAACGGTTGTGATCACTCCCGAATTCAAAAGGGAATGATCATGATTCCACGATCCTTTATAAAGGATCTTTATCTGCACAACACTTTGGATTCTACGTGATTTATGCAACATTATCTCTCTTAAGATTTAAGATATCAAAGACATATTCTTTGTTAACCATAATACCATGTCCAACAGTTTCGGCCCATACCAGCTTGATGTTTCAACCATAATCTCTGATACCAATTTGTAACGTACCTAGACACCCATAGGCTAGGCATGCTACTTCAAGCTCGTTTATGAACTAATTTCGAATTATGGTAAATTTTTAGTTAATTAAGATGCATGAAATACTCACATGAAGATATCAAGATTCATGCTATAGTATAAAGAATGTTTAAACATTCCATTCATAGAAATAATAAGCAATCAGGAACATAAAAAATGCACATCTCAGAGATATTACTCAATAAACAACGAAAATAAATGTAAAAGCAAAGAAACACATGACAAAGAGCACTTATCTTTATTGAAATGAATCACCAATTGGCTACATACCAAGGATGTTCCACCCAACTGTAGAAATTGTTGTTCTAATTCTAAACAATAGTGCCTCGCTCGAGCCCGGGCTATGAATTCATAAGGATGGTTCAAAAGTGTCACTCATCTTCCCAAATCAGTCAAGACTCAAGATATCAGAGGATTCTCGGCACACACAACAATCCCAAGTACTCCAACTCTCTTTTACCCAGCTTGCACCATCGAAGAGAATGGACCCCCTTCTCTCCCACATAGTTCTACAGGATGTCCACCTCCTTCCAGGGCTCCAATGCATCTCGTAAAGAATCTCCATGCTCCGACTCTCAAGATTCACAGTTGCGGGAAAAACTTAACACATGCCAATCCATCTCAAACATGCATGCATTAATTTATGGTTGGAATGCACCAACAATCATTACTGCCAAAAGAACCATGGCTCCTCTACAAAATTTGTTTTAATTTCCCAAGCCAAGATCAAAATGAATGAGGAGTGAAGAGTGGGTGAAAGAAAGAATGGTGAGAGAACATAATGAACAGTGTGAACAATGACCAATAAATAATGAGTGAGTGACTGCATCCCCAAACTGACAGAAAATGGGTTTATGTATTTCTTTGAATTAACCACATGACCTTCCCCCAAGAAGCTCATGTAACTGATATTCTCCATTAAAACAAAAATCGGTAAACAAAAATATAAAATAAACATTTAACCCCCCAATTCCCCACTCTTGTGGAATCATAGCCCCCTATAACTATTGTCCTTCTCCATATAACATCTACTGATGTATTTCATATTAATAATGATCAAAACATTACATTTCCTAGGCACACTCGCCTCTTTTAATTCTTTGGGAACTCTATCCTTTCATAAATTCACAAAATACATTATTTAATATGGGGCTCAAAATCGAGGTATTACACTTTCTTTCACAATATATTTCAGATAGGTACTATTTCTTAAAATACTTCTTGAATTCTAACCATTCCATTCTTTTCTCCTTCAATCCTTTGGCTAGTTTCAAGTCTTTCCACCAGATACTAGCCTTTCCCTTTAAATTATAAATGGCCATTCTAACCTTCATATTACTAGACTAGTTATAAATATTAAAGTATTTTTTGATATCCARTAGACAAGCTCCATCTTCTTCACTTGTTTTTGATTCTCCATCAAAAGTGGAGGGTTTTATCTTTTTGAATTCACCTTCCAAGTGATATAATTGTTTCCTCTTCTTAGTATAATGTGTTTTTTTTTTTATACTCTTGGTTGAGTATTGGTTGATGATCTATCATCTGATTTACATTCCATGCTTGAGTTTTTAGAAGATAATTTATTGTTTCCTTTGTTCAAATCTGTTTTCTTTGATTTACTTTTCTCGACTATATTCTGCAACAATATCTCATTCAATTCTTGTTGTTCTTCTTGTGTTCTCTTAATTTTTTCATTATCATCCTTAAAATTTTGAATTTCCACTATGACATTTCTCATAGTTTCCATCACTTGAGTGGTTGAACTACTTTCACTTTTCTGTTAAGGATTTTGCTAGTTGACATTTCCTTCATGGTTAATTTCTTCTCCATTCTGGGTAGACATGTCTGTTCAGATGGACTATTACCCTACCACTTAGCAATTAACAATCGTTGCTTTCATTAGAAGAGTAAAAATCACAACATAGTTCCTATTTAGAGTTTTTATGATGCCCATAAAGGTATACTGTTGTCAATATGTTCTCAGATACCATATGTAACATACTCAAAATTCCATCCATAAAAAAATTAACTTTATTGATTTTACTTATTATTGAAACACAACTAATATGAAAAAACTATTTCTTACACCGAATCGAATATCCCTCCTACGGACTTAGCATTTAAGGGCTCTAATCATGCATGCAGAAAATGACCATTTCAAAGGCTTCTACTCTTTCCTATTCTCCCAACACAAAACCCCACATTCATGTAATACGAAGGTGAAAACAAGATTCGGTAACTCTACCTTGAGTCCTTCATTTGATGTCAATCTCCTTGCTTTCACTCACTCTTTGATTGCAAATATCCTCCCAAAGCTGACCTGCATTCATACATGAACAAACAAAAAGATGTGAACATGCTTTTCATATACTAATTGCTGGGTTAGTTGTGACAATACCATAAAATAAATATTCCACTTGAACACATGATATGGCGAGACGGGAAAATCATTCCTTTTGTATTAATCTTCACAAGAGTAAACTTACAATATGTGATCAACACTGCTCCTCGAAACTGGTCCTGGGCTCCTCTTCAACTGTCCTCCAATAACATTTCTTTATACTTCTCTTTGCACAAGGATGGATAAATGTTGGGACAAGGGGAATGCTCAATTGGGTATAGTCTATTTACTATGATTTTCCTCCTTTCAAATGGGACCATTACCCCTTCTTTTTAGGCTAGAAGGAGCTAGGTATTTGGTCGAATGACCGGCCATGCATGGTCGAAAGGTTTAGTTAACTTCCCCAAAGTTGTGTGTTTTGTCAACAAATTTCCTTTTTTTGTGCTTTTATAGGTACATGCGGGCTGTAGTGAGGCAAATAGCGTGTACACTTGTGCAGTAGTGGAGTAGGGGGCATGGGCCTTTAAAAAGGGTGTTTTTAAGAAGAGTTGTTCAGTACTAGCTTGGAAAAGAAGGCATATGGGATGGCCTGATGTCAGGTAAGTATGTTTGGTGCAAATTAGGTTTATAACAGATGCCCCCTAATTTGTGAGGTCAGAAGAGCATCTGATGGTCGAAATACATACCAATCTTTATCAATGTACCAAAATGATGAGCCTAGGGACCATAATTCGGGAGGTTCCATCTACAAAATAACAACTATCTCACCGAGGCGGGCATACCCATGCTTGGAATGAAATAAAAACATGGCTAACAATAAAATACACTGTAGATCCATGTCATATAACTATATAATGTGTATCCGCGAGGAATACACAGTGGATCTACATCTCGAAATAAAAAATATATACATTTATAGTATCCATATTCTAGAATATGATAAGGCCCGATGGCTAGATATGAGGTCTTCAGAGCTGGAGCATCAACTTCAAAATCTTCAAAACTCAGGTAGGAGTGTAATATGAGTGTACGACTTCACTAACCAGAGGCCTTTGATGGCTCGTCGATCATGGACTAGAGGATCTTGATGATTAGGTTGAGGGATTCATGGATTTCAAACAAAAGACTTGATTGGACCTTCAAGATGGCCGAGCATAAGGGAAAGAGACAAACTATAGATGGGCCAACTAAGGCTTGGTAAAAAATTCCCTTGGACAATATCACGACAAGTGATGAGACTTAGGCAACATGATATTTTGACATAAGTTCATGATGCAGGAGGCACTGCAAACTCTCCATATGTTTGGAAGATTAACCATACAGAGGAGGAAATAGCTCTATGTAGAGAGAACAACTTCCTAAGTTCATATTAAATCCCAGGTCTTGACAAACAAACGAAAGGATGTACTTTGTCCCAGGGAAACTCATTGTGCTGCCGATAAAAAGAAAATACTTTTCCCTTCCTCTTTTTGGGGATATTTGATTTTTTTTTTTGTCTATTTCAATAATGTTGGAAAGCTTGAAAAGAATAAAAGAATGCTACGTTACAAAGGAGGATCGAGTGTCGCAAACATACTAGTTACAAGAACACAAAACACAGAGATGCTCAGGGCAAAGGGACATATGCAAGAAAATGACACTCGGGAAAAATCCTCCAAGGGTCAAAGGTGTCAAGACGCAGAGGCAAAGTGCTACAGGGCTTGCGTATAAGGCATGCTTCAGATGGTTCAGTTAAGAAAAACATGGAGCCGGCATTTAGACCAAAGACGCAAGTATGGAAACTTGGTTAACAAAACACACAATGGTAACATCCTTCAATGTAATTTTAATGAGCCCAGAGAAGGTAAGCTCAGGGGTTTTTCATATTTAGAGAGCCTGAAAAAATGTAAAAGGAGACTCCGTTGGGGTACCTTTTTTGAATATAGTCTAGTTGGTTCGAAAAAGGGGTAAACTATCACTGACTAGATGTCTATTCAAAACCATTTTAACAAGTGTGATAGAGACAAGATCACTTGGCTATTTTTTCATTTTTAAGGAGTCTGAAAAAAGCTTAACTATGTACTCCATCAGGAATGTTATTCTGGACCATTTTAATGAGTGTGAAAGAATAAGTTCAATCTACGATCTTTTCAATTTTAGGGCATCTGAAAACAGTTTAATATGGACTCTGTGGGGGTTCCTTTTTCATAAATTTAGTCCCTCAGGCCCGAAAAAGGGTTAAAATTATACCTGAGAGTACTCTTCTAGAGAATCAAGGCTCCTAGAGTATACCTTTGTTCGTACAGTTGACCATCCAAACCGAAAAAGGGGTAAACTACCACCGGACAGGCGTGCCTTCAAATTACAGTTTAACGAGCATGAAAGACAACAAGATCACTCCACAATCTTTTCATGTTTAGAGGGTCTGAAAAGAGCTTAAATGAAGACCTGTTATGTTTTGGGAGTCCCGAGGGTGAGTTCAAGAGTGATAAGGAATCATGCAGATGAGGCTCAAACTCGTAATCAGAAAAAACTAATAAGGGCTCCTGAGCCGATAGTCATTAGTGAAAGCATGGACACCAAAATGCAACTAGGATATACCTAGGGCATCCATGTTAAGGTAGGTTCTACCACTAAATTACTATACTCCTAAAACAACAATGATGGTTCCGTGTCACAATTCAATGGGATCGATCCTATGGCAAGGCGGAAAAGACAACAAGATGAAGGAAGTAGAGGTGGAATCCTAACTTAAATGCAACGAGTTCAAAAATTGACTTTTTACCAAAGGACCTTCAAAACTATCCAAATCTCCAAAAAGTTTCCAAATACCCAAGGTAGCACTTTTCGTGACAATCCAAAGAAAACTCCTGAACCATGCTAAATGATTTTTAGTTTAGAAAAAATGACAAAAGGGTCTAAAAAATGACAAAAAGAGGCCAAAAAGTCTATAAATAGAAGATGGAAGCTCATTATCACCATTGCTAATTGAGAAATTGACTAAAAGCCAAAACTACCCGTTTGTGAAAAGAGTTTATTCTGAGAGCTTCAGTGGATGAAACGACCATCCGCTTGGACCAAGTAAGTACTTACTACCCCCTCTTGGATTCTAATTCTTTTGTTATGTATTTAAATTTAGTTTCTAGAGGGGCGTCGACCTTTAAAAGGTCGGCCCTAATTCCATGCGGGTTGTCTTATGACAACCTGAGTGTACACGTGGGCAGAGGAAAAACTGCATGCGTGTACACGCTACTGACATCATTACAACCCGTGTGGACCCTTCATTTAATGTAAAAAAATTAAAAAACGTGATTTAATCCCTCTGAACTGAGTTTTTGCAGGACGTATGTTCACTGGAGGGAAAGAGAGCATGAGGAAATTAGTGTGTTGGTGGGGGAGGACCCCAATGTTGTTGCTACATTGATGCAATGTGGTTTGTTGAAATTTTTTCTATGTCCTTTCATGCAAGAACAACCGATGATATTGAATGCCTTGATCGATTATTGGCATCCCGACGTAGAGGCATTTATGATAGAAGGGCAGTCACTAGTTCCAATGACAGAAGACATATACTTTCTTACTGGCCTCTCTAGGAGAGGGGAACCAATCAACTTTCATACTTTTCCCTCTGGGCCTCACAATGTCTCGGAGTTGATTGGGCTCCATTGTGAGGAAGGTACAGACAGAATGAGCTCACAAGTACTGATAAGAAAGTTTTTTGACTTATCACTACAAGTGATAGTGTTGCTCATTGGGTGGATCACCGGGTCTGCGGCTTTGCATCAAGCTTCTTGTGCACAAATGAATTGTGCAATTCAGTGCTTAAATGTACAAATTTTTTATTGGAACACCACATTATTGGACTGTATGAAGAGGCAGTTAACAAATTACCTGTTGTGGAATCAGAGGAACTTTGGGTTTTGAACGATTCTCTGCTCTTTCTTCTTTGAAAGAGTGCCCAGTTTTAGACCTCGAGAGGTGGTATGAGGGCACCAGGCCTCTCTTCCTGCATTATGCAAATGGGCAGTGTTGTTTTTGCGACATGGGGGGGGAAGTACCATTGAGGCCTTTGATGACAACTTTTTTTCTTGGTTGTCGTGACAGATCTCGGTCATAGAGGACTACCCTTATGCCTGAATCAACTTCTCTAGAGATCTTTAGGTGTCGGTACTTCCCAGAGAGCAGCGAGGAGAGATGGGTAAGCTCTCTTTTTTGTTGTTTTTATATATTTCATTTTTTTTATACCAGAGCATGTGACAGATATGTGTCTATTATGTGTAGATGTGGGGCCAGTGTGACCTGCAGATTATGCGAGGAACATGCGACCTCCTCGGCCATAGGTCGCACCTGCCGCTGCAGGGGGGCTAGCAGCAGTAGGAGATCTTCCATTTGGTGAGGCTGAGAGAGTTCTGAGATGAGTAGAGAAAAATTTTACGTCGCTCACTCGCATATTCCTCATGGTAGAGATCGAGGATTTGCCACCATCTATGAAGCCTCATGTAGTGGGGGTGCCATAGACATGGGTCTGGATTTTTCGGTGTTTGGAAAACGTCGTTGATCATTAGAACAGGGCCCATAGGCCCTGTCCTTAGTTAATCTAGACTTTTCACGTGCCGAGGGCACTACTTGTATATTTTTTGAGGGCATGAGCCATATGACTCGTTACTGGTCGTATTTTTGAGGCGCTTGCACCCACCTATCTGCTCTGATTATTTTGATATTATATATGGATTTTTATGTCTTTTTATGTCTTATGGATTATATTTGCTTTAAAAATGTATTTACATGTGCATGTGTATGCCTTTCTTATATGTGTGTCAGAAGCCAATCTAAAATTTGATTAACTAGAGTATCTGTGACTTGATTTAATCTCTTAGGAACATAAAAATATGCAATATAATCAAAGCTTTGTTCTAAGAGGCTTACCCTAAGGAATCGTTGGTGTAAAGTAGGATGATGAACACAATAGACTCTATTTAACTGAGACACAACCATCTCAGCGTCTAAATAGACCCGAAGGTGAGAGATACCAAATGACAAAGCATCACAAAGCAACTCAATAACTGTGCTATATTCGGTGACATTGTTTCTGGTGTCGCCTAAACATATACCTCCTAAAGATAATAACTGGCCCTGAGGTGTGAAAATTACCCAAGATGCGAAGGTAAGCCTCTGAGTGTGTTGGTTAGTGTCGTCTGCATATCCAACAAACACCTCTAATTCACTTGACATTTGCCACAGTGATAAAAGATAACATCAATAAATGACACGTCCATAAAACCAAAAGAAACCAAAAAAACAAATAATGGTACAAAGACTATACATATGTTAGAAAAAGTTACCCAAGGTGACCTACCTAGGAGTAATACTTCTTGAGGTAGAGCCCATTTATAGGTTCTGCCAAAGCATTTCCCTCAAAATATACCAGATGAGAAGCGCCCTTTTTTAGGACCTCTTTTACGATGAAAGGTCTGAACCACATGGGTTTGAACTTGCCTGCCCCCAGGGGGTCCTTGTATTGGTCATAGACCAGGACAAGGTCACCTTCCAAGAAAATCTAAGGATGAACGGACCGATCATACTAGCACATGAATTTTTTCTTGTGAGTTTCGTTAGCTAAGGATGCATCACGACGCTGCTCATTGAGCTGCTTGAGATATAATAAATGCTCTTCAAGTGGTGAAGTGTCTGGAAATAACTGTATGGAAAATTTTAAAGATGGGACTTGGAATTCTATGGGAAAGACTACTTCCATCTCGTAAACGAGTTGAAAAGGTGAGAAACCAGTTGCAGTCTTAACAGACGTTCGATAGACCCATAAGGTCGAGTACAACATCAAATGCCAATTTGACTTGGCTGAATTGATCGTTCGTTGTAGGATGGTCTTAAGAGATTTATTAATAGCTTCCACCTGAACATTCACTTGAGGGTAGTAGGGTGACGAGTGTTCTTGCCAGAAACCAAGTTTTGATGTTAACTCGGTCATCATTTGGTTCTGAAAGTGACTTCCATGGTTAGTAACAATCTCTCTCTGGACGTCGAACCTTGCTATAATCTGGTTAAACAAAAAGAGAGTTACAGTCTTTCCATTGTCTTTAAACATTGGCATAGCTTCAACCCAC
>JASDQU011102846.1:9572-29846 GCA_032191745.1 Picea mariana
TTTATATCCGGCAAGTCATTGTTATTAGTGATAGTATCATGAGATTGTTTGGCATTATATTTTGAAATCTCGTTCTGCAATGATATGTAGAGTTGTTTATATTTTGATCATGTGTCACCTTAGTGCATTAGGTGATGTTGTTAATATCTTATTTTTAAAATGAAAAGAAAAAGTAAAATTTTCCTATTGTACTTCGCTATTCGTAGACGTAACGAAGGGGTCATTACAAAAGGGTACATCAAGCTTGCAAAAAAAGAATTCAATCATTTAAAAAATGATTGGGAAATAAATCTAGATATTACCTCAAGCACTGAATCTTGTTTAGAGGATGATCATTCAATAGGAAACCAAAACTTTGTATTCACTCCTATTAATATGGTACCAACTTTAGTCAACAACTCTATAGTTGATATTATTGGAGTTGCTATCTCTGTCAGTCTTTTAGCACCCATCATGAGAAAAAATGGAACAGAGACACATAAGAGAACCCTCCAACTAAAAGACATATCAGGTTATAGTATAGAAGTAGCATTGTGGGGGGTCTTCTGCACCAAACATAATCTACACCAATATTCTATCTCAAATCACCTTCTAATAATCGCTCTTAAAGTAGGAAAGGTGACTGACTTTAATAGGATCTCAATTACTACAACCTTCACATCCCAACTTTCCATAGATCCTATTCTCAAAGAATCCAAAGATTTGAGAGCATGGTTTGATAACCCTTTAACAAATCTATCTTGTCACCCATTATATGCATATGGAGCTTCAAGAGGGAACCCTTCCATTCAAAAACACTTGGTTGACATAGAGAATGAGGGAATTGGAAAAGGTCCAAACCCTACATTCATTTTGGTTGAGGCAACTATTTATTCTTTAAATACATACAATCGTTGGTATGTTTCATGCCCACATACATTTAAAGATCGAAAGTGTAAAAAAGATCTCACACCTATTGAGGATGGCGTTTGGAATTGCCAAAGGGCAATCAACATGATTTTGAATGTGAATACAGGTACATTTTCCAGTTCAGCATTGAAGACCAAAGAAGCAAAACCAATGTTACAGCATTTCAAGAAGCCGTCGAACAACTTAAAGGTGTTTCTGCTAAGAAATTATATGAATATGAATATGAGGGAAATACAAAAAAAATCGCAGACATATTTGAAAAATTGTTATTTCATAGCTACTTGTTCAAACTAGTAGTGCATGAGGAAACCTTTTCCAATAAAAAAAAAATCAAATGCATCGTGATTTCATGTGGTAAAATTGATCACATAGCAAATCCAAAAAAGGACATCGTGATCCCTGAATTGTTGGCTAAATAGTGCTTGAAAAGTGTTATGGTTGTTTCTTGCAAACACCAACTTGTAATTACCCTACTTTTGTCCATATACATACTATATAAATTGTTTATGTTTTGAAGTTATGTTTCTTTGTTATAACATTTATAACATTTATATGAAAGGAAATCCAACTTATGCATTCACTTACAACATATTTTAAAAAATACATCTATTTTTGTATACCTATTTTTAGAATATGCTTACACAAACATGTCTATTTTGAGTTTTAACAACAATTTTTTTATTGTTTCTCTTATAGGAAATTCCATCTGGCACAAAACAAACCCCAGTGTTCCAAACTACAACAAAAAACACCACATGTGAACCACTCCCAAAATCATTGGAAAGGCATGTTCTCTTCCAACAAGACATACCATCAAATGTTTCATACATACCTTCTTCACAAATTGAACTTCCCAACAAAACTCTATACAATCGGCAATGCCATACAATTCATTCTACAAAAATAAACCAAAAAAAAAGACGTAGATGGAACAATGCCACTACTAATACATAAACTACTAGACCGATCACCACTCCTCTATCTACATATAGGGTCCAACAAAATGAAAAACGTTGAATAAAATATGTTGAAAAAAAAAAGAAAAAAAAAACGAGACTTAGAGAGACTTCACTTATCAACCAAAACCAACCTTGTGTGGAATTTCCAACACGTGTTCTAGAACATCAATCCCATACACATGTATCCCAATCTTTTCGAAAATGTATTGATGCCTTATCTAACATACATACATGCACTATATGTATGGAATCATATCCTGGTATTCCTACTCGTCCATCTCCAAATGGACACATTTGTTACACTCGCTATCATAGAGAAAAAGATGGTCATCATTTTTCCAAATGGAATATATGGACCCCGGTCACCAACCCACAATCTTGTCAATACTTACACAGGTTGAGGAAATGTTAATTGCTTGAGTTAGCCCCATCTTGCAAGTTATGCATACTCGAGGTGGCCAATACAAATATCATGGCCACACTATCAGTTTTCCACAACAAATTGTCCACATAACAACTTTTCTACCACATCGCCTTTCAAATATGGATATCTTGGTTGTCAAGATACATGGAGGAAAGGGGAAATGCTATGATTGTTATGTGACAAAATCTCATGTCATCAATGCGTTGCTCTACAAGATGCAAAATGAAAAATATTACAATGACATCCAAATTGACCAAAACTTGCTTGCATCGCTTCCCACTAAGTGCACCAATGTTTCCTCTCACCTCCATTTTGTCTCTACAGAAACTTTCCCTTCTCCCACTAAAGAGCCAAATATTGCATATTTAGAACACCATGATATTTGTCAATATGAGCAACAAATGTCTTCCTTCACCTTTCGATTTCCTAATACACAATGAGATGTGGAAAAAATAAGAGCATTTGTTAACACTACAAATGAATTTCCACCAAATACAGTTGAATGGCTGACAATTGGCCTATCACCAATCAATGAGTATAACATAGAGGGTCTTTTCAACATGGAATTTCCTGCTATTTTCCCCAATGGAGATTCCTTGCCTCGCCAACCATGCATGAAAAACATACCACTAGATGAGATACCATGACAATAGATTTGGTAGTCATCCTCGTTTCAGATACTACCTCCACAATTTGATTATGCGCCATCGAATTCAAGCGACATCTACCTTCTTTTTTAAATGAATCCAAGATCATACCACACCCACCACAATTCAAGAATTATGTGTGCATCTCAAAGAACTATCTACAGACAAACTCCAGAACAGGTCATGCGCTTCGAAGCACATTTACATGGAACTAGAGCATTCTGGATCGTGCAGAGGAACGAGTTAACAGACATGATTACACAACTTCAATGCCCAACCTTGTTTTTCACTCTTAGTGCAGCAGACACAAAGTGGCCAGACTTTCACGCAGTCATGCAAACAAATAGGCATCTTGAACCAAAGTTTCGCCAACATTGGCGTACAAACAATGTCATTGACCATCCCCACACTGCCACTACCTATATGCACAAAATGTTTTCAATATTCCACGAGGAGATACTACAAAAACAAATGCATGCAATTGACTATTGGTACAAGTACACAATGAATAATACTTGAAATTACCTCTACCAAACCTATACATTTAAATTTTCTTTACTAATCATTTCATATCCCTTTTACAGGTATGAATGGAAACATTGTGGCTCTGCACATATACATGGATTTCTATGGCTTGATGATGCTCCAAACATGGAAACATTACATTGGGAAGACCCAACTCAAATCTATGCTACAAAGAGTTTTGTTGATAACTATATGACAGCCTGGAATCCTAGAGAAAACCATGACACACAAATGGCTACACATCAATCCATTGAAGATGACCCTTACTTACTCGATACAAAGGAGATATTTGCATCCAACCCACTTGAGGACTATGAACAACTCTTAAATGGAGTTCAAACACATACAAAGTGCAATGAGAAAACATGTCTCTGTAGAAAAGGGGATACCCTTGAATGCAGGTATAAATTCCCTTGGAAGGTACAAATGGATTCATCACTCTACATTGATGAAATGGATCGAAAGACATATTGTCCAACACGCAATGATGAGGGCTTAAAAATCCATAATCCTAACATACTCCAAACATGGATGGAAAATGTAGATTTCCAACCAATCCTTTTTCGCCATGTAGTTCTAAAATACATTTCCAAATATGCTTCCAAAGCATAGGGGAAATCAAAGACCTACCACCATATGTTGACCATAATTTCATCTACATCACATCTAAATGACCATGCCTCAGCTTTTTATCAATGTTTTCACTCAAAAGAAATTGTATATCGAGACATAAGTGCCCAAGAAACTTGTCATATGCTCCAAAAATTACCCCTTGTCACATGCAACTGCACCTTCACCAAACTCAATGTTGGTCGTCAAATATTTCGTCGAATCTCCTGTGATTTACCTAACTCCTTATCTGGATCCATTTTCATTGATGCATATCTAATATGTCTTTTTTTTCTTGACCATATATGTTTTATTTATCGTGCAAAACATTGGACATATAACCAAGCACGAAAAAATGAAAAGTGGAAAAAAAGACACATCCCCGCAATTGTCCATGTATGGCCACATTTTACTACAATACAAAACAAATATTCCAATACCTTTGTTGAGTTATTTTGGAGTGAGATACTTTTATACAAACCATTTTGTTCCTTCTCTGAAGATATAGGCATTTCACAAGAAGACATTGTGGCTAATTGGGAGATCATAAGAGATGACTACCATGTTTGGCATGTTGATCGCATCCCCATTCCCACTCCTAATGACCAAACATTTTAATATGAAGATATCCATATTAGCATACAACCAAACATGGATATTAATGAATGGCAGTGTTTATCAAGATTGCCCCCTATAGGAAATATCGACTTTTGTTCTCTTGATATGTTGGGCCTATGAGAGATGGACACTTCCCACCCATGGGATCAACTTGAAGTATCACAAGATACATTAAACACTGCACCAACCTTCATCAACTACAATCAAAGGAATAAAAAATTACTACAAGAACTCAATCCACTATTTCCTACCAGAAATACATTGTGTACACATCAACATCCTTCATTCAACATAATCCTACAACACTTACAGACAAGAGAACCAACGAATCCATTGAAGATGATCATCCAAGGAACTGTAGGCATAGGAAAATCATACCTTATACATTGCATCAAATAAACACTAGCTTCCCAAACACCATCCGGCCATAGCCCACTATTGCTTCTGGCCCCTACTAGAGTTGCAACATTTAACATACATGCGACCACTCTACATGTAGGACTTAGAACTCCTATCAAGAACATGAAGCCTTTACGTGGTCAATCCCTTGCAGTGTTCCAAGAAGAGAAGAAACATATTCACTACATTCTAATTGATGAGATGATCTTCATAGGATTTAGACTTTTTGTACAAATTGAAAGTCGTTGTCGTGAGGTATTTCTAGAAAAAAACCACTACTCATTCGATTACTGCTCAATAATTATTGTGGACGACTTGGGTAAACTACCACTAGTAATRGAAAAACCTATTTATGCAGGAGCTTATGGACAACCTTTACCACTGTAATTAAGTTGGAAACAATATTCCGACAAGAAGGCATCTCTTCCACCCATTCCCGCTTCCGCCAGTTGTTAGCCAACATTCACAATGCTACAACAACAATTGATGRTTGGAACCTACTTCAATCTAGGACTGAAAAWTTCTTATCCATTGAAGAACATGAAATATTTTATTCTTCAATCCATCTATTTGCAAAAAACATTCTTGTGGACAATCATAACAGGTTTATGCTTCAATCCTTGAATAGACTAATCGCRTGCAGTACCGCAGAATTACTCGGTGCTTCAAATTTACACCATCATGATGATGAACAACTGGAAAAACTTGTCTTGCTATGCATAGGCCAACGAGTTATGTTATCTTGCAATTTATGGGTCCAGGAATGATTAGTCAATGGTGCTCTCAGAGTAGTCGTGTAAGTTGTATATGCACCAGGCTCTAACCCTCCACATTTTCCAACAAATGTTGTTGTGGCATTTGATAAATACATTGGACCTCCATGGGACCAAACACAACCAAATCATGTACCGATTCCACCCATACAAAGGAGTAACAAGAAACAAATACCTCTTAAGATGGCCTGGGCATTGACTATACATATATCCCAAGGCATGACCTTAACAAGGTCTACCATTGACATTGAAAACATTGAATGTCAAGACATGGCCTTCACAACAATGTCACACACAACTACTATAGAAGGAATGTGAATAGCACCAACATTTTCCTTCGACCGATATGAAAAAAGGAAGGATATTGCTTATGTTTCACTATGAAAAAAAGAAGAGGCATGCTTATCTTCTTTGTATCTTACCTTCTAGATTATTCTATGTTGTAATCATACTTCTACACATGAATTGTTACACGTATTCCATACTTCTATACATGCAATGAAATTGTTTCCAATATTTACTACCAAATGCCTAAAAACTTTGCAACGAATCATTTTTCTACTAGTACTTAATATACCATTGCAATGCTCATCATGAAAAAATATACTTAAAAAATAAAATTAACAAAATATTCCATAATGTTCTTTTTGGAATTCCCTTTCCCCCGCTTCAGGAATATTCTAGTTTACTTAGAAGGAGAAACACCAAAAGAATTTGTCAACTTATTAAATTAGTCCTTTTAATTTATAATTTTTATAAATAAAAGTTCTACCACTAAAATATGAATCGGTTGAGAATGTCCCACCGAGATTTGAACTCAGGTTCCTGGATTCAAAGTCTAGAGTCCTAACCACTAGACTATGGGACCAATCTATGTGTTCAAAAACTTTAATATTCCTCCACTTAAAATATAAAAGAGTTAATAACATTTTGGTAACAAGAGGAGAAATATTTGAAGGTTGTGTTTTCGGTCCACGCTCACTGCAAAAATATTTGAGGTTTGCTTTTCACTGGATATTAAAAGCATGAAATCAAGAGGCATGAGAAGAAAACCTGATGCCTTTTAAATTTTGTAAACAGATTGACATCACTGAACTAATATTGTATTTGAGATTCTTATATGTTGTTATAAAACAAGCCTTGGATCGGTGTCGCAATGGTAGCGCGTCTGACTCCAGATAAGAAGGTTGCGTGTTCGACTCACATCGGGTTCAAATGATTAGTTTTTGTAATGATGATTCATTGATAATTTTTCTAACTACCTCTCTCGAGGTTGTGTTTCAATGCTAATCATGTCATCATAATTTTACTATTTTTCTTCTATTAATTAATTATTAATCACAAATACCTTGTCTCTTAAATTTAGTAATTACAATGGTTAGTGTTATTGGGAAAAGTGACAAATCTGCACATAGTTTATAAGAAAATACTTTTTATAGTTATAAACTAAATATGTTATAAATTGATTTATAAATTATAAACTAAATATTTTATAAATTATAAATTAAATATGTGAATATGATATTTTTTATTTTAAATTTAACAAGAATAATTTTGGATGGATGGAATTGTAAATATTAGATATTAATATTATATGATATGGTTGTATTAAGAGTATTTGATGGTGTTGAATTCATTTCTACATTAAAACAAATGATTTCATCCAACAAAAAATTGCAATTTTAATAAAGATTACATGGTCGAATTGTGATGATAACAAACTGGAATAGGTCAAAAATGTAAAATGTTTATCCTTTCTTTCAATTGAGATTTTAAACCAACAACCTTGCCCTCAATACTTGTATTAACATGTATACATTGTAGAGGGATCCAAATATACACACATTTGTCAGGGAGAGGAGAGATTCATAACTTTTATATTTTTGAGTTATAAGGGTATGAGAGATACTAATCCAATGACTTTGCCACCAAAACTTGTAATAACATGGTGTGTTCAAATTGAATAAGTGGTATTGCATTTTTTTTAATTTCGTTGAATGTTGGGAGTTAAAAAATATCAGTTTCGTGTTTTCCTGGGATAAAATCCATTGCAAATGCTCTGCATAATACATATCTTTATAAATATTGTGGAGCATATTGTGATACCCTTTGGCTCACTTCATCTTCTTTGCAATCTTATAGGACTTCTTAGACGTTTTGGAAGAATCTTGTGGGCATTCGGGACATATTCCACATTCAATCTTTTGAACTCTAGAGGTTCCTCATCTTCAGTGTCTACTAATGGAGGTTGTTAATGTCTACCATCTGCTAGCCCCCTTAGCTTCTGTCACCAACTTCTTCTTACAAGCCACCCATTTTCAACAATCTTTAAAATGACTACTAGACTTGCTCCCCAGAACCCTACCTAGTGTTTGCTAGTAGTATTCTTCTTAATCGAAGATTTGTTATAGCTTTAAATGACCCTCAAATATTGGGAATAAAAGTAAGCAACCTAAAAAAACCAAAAACAATACCCTTATCCACCAAAGTAAAGCTAAATTCCCCAGAACTAAATATACCTGGATTGAATAAACACCTTTCTTTTATTTTGGTTATGTCTTAATCCATTGAACAAAATAAAAAACAATAAATACATTCAACCATGGACCGAAACAAAAAACAATTATCATAAACATAAGTATGACATTAGTCAATATCCATCAAACATACAAAGATTTACATGGGAAACAACATGAGTGAGTATTGAGAAAAAAGTCCACGACTAAAAGAGAATAGCTTTATAAGGGAGAGGAGAGATTCATAACTTTTATATTTTTGAGTTATATAGGTATGTGAGATACTAATCCAATGACCTTGCCACCAATACTTGTAATAACATGGTGTGTTCATTTTTATTTTTTTTAAATAAAAAGAGAGCAGATCTTGTTATATTATATCATATGCAAAAATAAACATATGTCCATAGGATGCTAGTTGTTTCCCCAAATTAGTGGAAACCAGAATAGTTGTCATCCTTGGATATCCATGTCAAAAATAGGTAGATCACCATCTTCCCTGCCCAGAGGAATAGAGAATGGATGGCGGCCTATAGTCTATGCAGTAAGCATGAAAACGAAAATTGTAACTAGACTAAACATTAAAGAGTTTGAGTTGATTGGACCCCTACCCAGATTCTGAACATCTAACCAGAACCATAAATAATTCCTAGCCATGCAATTACCCATTGGTGTCATAGGTGGCCTTGTCCAGGTCTTCGTTGTGCAATTCGTTTCGAGTTGGCAGGGCATAGGGTCTTGCACACGTCAAACGTCTTCGCCCTGCTGGCGCATTGGAGAAGGCTTCGTACATCATGTCAATACGTTGGTGCATGAGTGTGCAATGGTATACCTGGTCTTCCCTCTGGCCTCTCAAGTCAAACACCAATTTTAACAATTCTGGGTGGAAGAAGGGGGGGGGGGCACGCCACCTCTCTAGTGCAATCGTGATAGGAGGTGGTACTAGGACCACGCCACCCTCCTTCGATGTGCCACCCTCTACAACCTCGCTTGTTGATGTCTGCATTATGTCCTCTGCTCCATCTTGGTGCTTCATTGTCGTGTTCTTTCCCTGTGCTCCTGTCTTCTTCTTAGGCTCGTCTTCTCACTCAGTGGCTCTGGAGGGATCATAGCCCACTGAAAGTTTCGAACCCTGAGTGGCCATACAAAGGAGCTCCTCTGGGAACTCCTCCTCAACATAGCAAATATGAAACTCCTCCATTCTTCCTGCCATGGTGTTGGTATCGTGGTGAGACACTCTATCTGACTGAGTGTCTTCCTCAGGGAAGCTGCTTGGAAGCTGCAAATTCTCTAGAACCATGAAGAGAAGAGACTCTGAAGGGATCTGTATGGGTTCCTCTGGAGTGACCTCCTCCACATAAGCCATTGGAGGTGACCAAGCCATCCCTTCTCTGCATGTTGTCTTAATTCTCTGAGTGCGGGCCATGGAGAGCACCCACTCTATCCTCTGCTATCATCTCTGCCTTGCAGCCAGACTATACCAGGTAGGGCAGCGATGTGGATTGCCTCTCTCTTGCAGCATTGAAAAGGTGATTCTAATGGAGAATTTGTAGGAAGTGTTGCAATGGCCACACCAGAGCCCAAAACTGCTAACCTGGTGTGGGCCGAAGGATAAATGGAGAGATGTGATGCATTGTTGGGTGTTAACAGGGAGGTGTGATATGACAGTTTTCATTATCGCCCCCCTAGCATTGAATTTCCTTGCCGCCAGTCAGTTCACTCGAGGGAGCAATCCCATGGCTCTTGGGTGGCAGTTAAGGCTGACGTTCATACTTAATGGCGAGGGGATGGGAGCCGGCCTACCTTATTTATGGCTCGCCCAGGCCAGGTGCAACATGGCACTTGTGTGTTGTGTGTCACCCCATCCAGGGTGACATGGTGTGTTCAAATTGAATAAGTGGTTTTGCATTCTTTTTATGTCGTTGAAAGTCGAGAGTGAAAAAATATCAGTTCGGTGTTTTCCTGGGATACCATCCATTACAAATGCTCTGCATAATACATAATTTTATAGAGATTATGGAGCATATTGTAATACCCTTTGTCTCACTTCATCTTCTTTGCAATCTTACAAGACTTATTAGACTTTTTGGAAGCATCTTGTGGGAATTCGAGTCATATTCCACATTCATCCTTTTGAACTCTAGAGGTTCCTCATCTTCAGTGTCTATCAATGGAGGTCATTGACGTCTACCACCTGCTATCCCCCTTATCTTTTTCCACCAACTTCTTCTTACAAGCCACCCATTTTCAACAATCTTTAGAACGACCACTGGACTTGCTCCCTAGAAACCTACCTAGTGTTCGCTAGTAGTAGTCTTCTTACTCCAAGATCTGTTATAGATTCAAGTGACCCTCAAATATTAGGCATAAGAGGACCCAACCTAAAAAAACAAAAAACAATACTCTTCTCCACCAAAGTCAAGCTAAATTCCCCCAGAACTAAATATACCTAGATTGAATAAACACCTTTCTTTTATTTTGATTATGTCTTAATCCATTGAACAAAATAAAAATAAAAACAATAAATATGTTCAACCATGGACCGACACAAAAAAACTGTATATCATAAACATATGTATAACATTAGTCAATATTCATCAAACATACAAAAATTTACATGGGAAACAACATGATTATTGGGAGAAAAGTCCACGACTAAAAGAGCATAGCTTTGTATTGTTATTTCTCAATTAAAAAATCAGAATATCGACATCATACAATAATTGAGAATAACCTTTCCTCTAACTTAGTCAATGTATTTTATAGCATGAGTTGTTGACCTAGTCAAATTTGATTAGTTCCCCTTAGTTGGATTTGATATGGTCAAGCACCTTAAGTGCAACAGGTGTTCCTTAGAGAGAACAATGAGTATTTGGAGTGCCCTTGAGCAGTCAACAACAATTCTGGAGAAAACAGGGGCATCATTCCATGTTTTTTTTTAATGTTTGGTGTGTTTTCTAGTATTATGTAGTTTCCACAATAGCCAATAGTTGTCTTATTTGTATTTATGTCTCCATTTATAATAAGAGTGCCCATATCATCTCCCCCATTATTTGTGTTCTAGGATCAAATATAATGTGTTTGATGGAAGTTTATTTATGAACATACATGTAAATTGTTTGTTATAAGCCATGAAGCATATTCCTACATAAAAATAAATCAATGTAAATTGTTTGATAGAAGTGCACTATCAAACAAATCACACTTTGCATAATAAAACAATAATATCTTTTCCTATCACATTGGGGACATTATAGTGGTATTAGATCTAGTGATCTTTCCAACTTGTGAATGCATTGATTTCTATAAGATGGGGGCGTGGAGGAAATCCCTTATCAGGATCACTGGAAGAAGAAGTAGAAATGAACCAGCCAGGGTCAAAACAAGAAGGAAACATGGGAGACAACTAAGATCATACAAAATATCTTGTTATCAAACTACTGAGTCATATGACTAGGACCCAAGATGAGGAAAACCAGATACAAGCAGAAGCAACTCAGAGATAGGAAGAGATGATGAGAAACCAATAACAAACCCTTGAGGTACTCATACAACTAGTGGGTCAAAGAGGACAGTTTGGGCCGAATGCAGAAGGAAACCAAGGAGTAGGTATAACTTAGGTAGAGGGTAGAAATAACCATATTCCTGCACAAATTTCCCGACATACATGGAGGTGGGTGACACCTAGGCCATTATTTCCATCATTCCTTGATGAGAAACCTACAAGAGCACAGGGACAATAGGATCAGGTGGATGAATACACCACCTGCTTTAGAGAGTATCAATCCTTAGAGGAGGATATCTAGGAAGCCATGTCTTACACCGACTACCTAAACACCAGGCTTAGACACAAACTAATGACAACACAAAGCCAACAAAAATTTGATCTTCTATGCAAGTTGGGGAAGATGACTATCCCACAATTTGATGGATCTGGAAGGTACATAGCATGAGAATGAGTACATAATTTGGACACTTACTTCCAACTTAACCTAATAACATAGGTGGAGGTGATTAAATCTTCCACCCTACACTTGGAAGGAGAATCTCATAAGTGGTGGTACCATGGGCTAGTGACATCAAGGCACACCAACATCACATCATGTGAGCATTTCACCTAGATTTTGATGGATAGATCTCATAAAAAGGACCTTGAGATCCACTTCAGGGAGTTGGCACAATTGAGACAGATAGGTACACTAGAGGCATACATCATAAATTGACGATCATGGTGATAGACATCTTAAAGAAGAGATTGGTGATGTTATTCATTGACGGATTAGCCAAACCTATGAGAGGGTGGGTGAAGGATTTTAGGCCAACCACATTACAGGATTCCATCATGAATACCCAGGACATTACAGACATGGTTTCCAAGAATGCATCAATGAAGCCCTTTATTCCATAGAAGGGTCAAGTGAAAAATTCTCTCTAGAATCCATGGAGAGAGATGGATAGGATGGACGAGCAGACTCAGAGAGAGTTGATAAGGAATAACCTTTTCTTTATCTCTAAATAACCATGGGAGATGAGTCACTGATGTATGGGAAAAGGGAAAGTACATTACATAGAGGTACTTTCTGATGAGGAGGATGACGATGAGGAGGAGTCAAATCACATTCAAGATACTAGATAGAGTAGTGGATAGGTAGAGCCACCACATCTTGAAAGTGAAGATGGAAAACAATTGTAGGACGTAGTTAATAAAGTGACCAATGACACACTTTCTCAAATACTACAACTTTAGGGTTAGACGCATCTTGTAGGGGTGGAGAGTTACAACATTGATTGATGGTGGGGCCACTCACAATTTCATTGATACAAAAATTGTCACCAAAAGACATATTTCGACAGAGGACTTTGAGGGATTCAACATAGTGGTAAATATCGTTACAACATGGCATGCACTCAAAGGATCAGGGGACTGGAGGTGACATTGGGAAACTATACATTGACAGATGACTTTTATGTCATAGAATTGGCAGACACCCATGTGGTATTAGGTATCCAATGGTTGTACTTTCTTGGGGATATCCACTTGAACTATTAGGACATGAGAATAGAGTTCAGGGACAAAGAATTTCAATGAGTTATACTGAGAGGTATGTTGACAGGAGTCCCCAAGATCATGTCGAATAAATGCATGGAGGCTATTTTTACACACGGGGACCTAGCTTGTGTGACATAGTGTTTAATCACCATGGATAAGACATCATAGGATCACCAACACTACCATGTGGACATATAGTCATTGCTTTGGAAGCATGATAAAGTGTTTGGACCATTTCCAGTAGGGAGACCGCCTGACATGGGATTTGAGCATGTCATTGAGTTAGAGGAGGGGGCGAAGCCCATGGTCACCACACCATACAAACATCTGAAGAAGTTCAAATATGATATATAGAAGTCCATAAATGAGTTGTTGAGATGGGGCACATTAGGGATAGTTATAGTCCCTTCACTTGTTTACTGGTACTGGTGAAACAAAAGGATGGCATGATGAGGATGTGCATCGACTACAAGGTACTAAATATGAAAACCATCAAGTAACGATACATGATACCCAAGATTCATGAGTTGATAGATGAAATTCATGGGGTGGTGTACTTATTGAAGACTGATATTCGATCAAGTTACCATCAGATTAAGTTCAGACAGGAGGACATCCACAAAACAACATTCAAATGTCAATACTAGCACTATGATTTTTTGGTCATGCCCTTCGAGTTGACCAATGCACCAACTACCTTCCAGTCATGTATGAAACATGTATTCAACAAGTCATTGAGGAAGTTCTTACTGGTGTTCTTCAATGATCTACTAATATATAGTAGGATGTGAGAGGATCAATTGAGGCATATTGATGAGATTCTTATCATCATGGGGGAGTAGTCACTGTTTTCCAATGACGCAAAGTGTGAGTTTAGGTTGACATAGATTCATTATCTGGGACATGTGATTGGAGTTAAGGGAGTGTAGGTACATCATGAGAATCTCCAGACAATCTTGGATTGGTCCACACCCAGGTCACTTATAGGGCTGTGGGGGTTCTTCGGGATATGCAACTATTATAGGCACTTTGTGAAAGGATTTTCACAACTTGGTGCGCCATTGACGAATCTCACCAAGAAGGGAGATTTCAGATGAATCAAAGTCATGCATGAAGAATTTGACAGAATGAAGAAGGTGATGAGCACTTTCCCAGTGCTATCACTTCCAGACTTCTCTCAAACATTTGTGTTGGAGTGTGATGCATCCAGACAAGGGATAGGAGAGGTGTTGATACAAAATTGACATCCCATAGCTTTCGAGAGAAGGAAGTTGAGGGAGCCATAAAGGCTCTACTCCATATATGATAAGGAGATGTTGGCCATCATGCATTCATTGGCCAAATATAGATAGTACCTAGTGGGGGGACGCTTTGTGGTGAGGACCAACCACAATAGCCTAAGGTATTTCTTGGAGTAGAGAGACTTCAGCGAGAGGCAACAGAAATGGGTTGAGTAAGTTCCCAGCATATGAATTTGATATTAAGTATGTAAAGGAAAAGAAGAATGTAGTTATTCATGCCCTTTCCAAGATACCTATAGCCTTCTCCATGATAGGTATCTCAACAAATTGGAAGTCCATTCTCTTGGTGGAGTACTCCAAGAATACATTTTCTTGTGAGTTGATGGAGGGTATTATCTAGGATGATAGGTATAGGGTAGTGGATGCCAACATCTACTACAAGGAGAGGATATATCGTGTCCCTGATTCCACGCTCAAGGATAGTATTCTGAGAGCAGTTCATGACACACCACTAGCAGGGTC
The DNA here is from genome assembly GCA_032191745.1 of Picea mariana. Taxonomy (NCBI): domain Eukaryota; kingdom Viridiplantae; phylum Streptophyta; class Pinopsida; order Pinales; family Pinaceae; genus Picea; species Picea mariana. The sequence goes on from JASDQU011102846.1 coordinate 24,765, forward strand.
TCAAGAAAAATGTATTATAATATGTGAGGGAGTGCATGACTTGTCAGCAGAACAAGTCATAGCTTACACACCCAGTAGGTTTACTTCAACCATTGCCTATTCCAGAGCATAAGTGGGAGAGCATCTCAATAGAATTCATTATAGGGTTTTCGAAGGTATAAGGAAATGTTTGTATCTATGTGGTGGTGGAAATATTGACCAAGTATGTGTGTTTCTTTTCCATTCCTTTAGAGTATAGAGCATCTCAGGTAATAGACATATTTTTCAGGAAGGTGTTCAAACTACATGGTCTTCCAAGATACATCATTAGTGATCGAAACAACATGTTTATCAATGCATTTTGGCAGGAGTTGTTCTGGTTATCTGGGATGGAGTTGACACCTAGCACCAACTATCATCCTCAAATAGATGGACAAACAAAGATTATGAACAAATGAATGGAGGAATATCTGTAGAACTATGTGTCAGGTCAGCAAGGAGTGTGGGTAAAGTGGTTGCATCTAGGGGAGCACTGTTATAATAGCACTTACGACATGTCCATCCAGAAGAGTCCATTCATGGAATTGTATGGCTATGATGCCCCATCATTTTTGGATTTATCATTTGGGCAGAGAAGGGCCCCCAAGGCCAAATATTGGTTACAGGAGATTCAAGACATATTGAGGGTTCTGAAGGAGAACCTACAAGTCACCCAGAATCAAAAGAAGATGTATGCATACATGCACATAGTGGAGTGTATCTTTGAGGTTGGATACTTAGACTTTCTCAGGTTGCATCCTTATAGACAGTCTTCGCTGAAGAAGAGTGACACAAATAAGTTAAACCCTCACTTATAYGAACCCTAAAGAGTGATCATGAGAGTCAGAGAGGTAACATATCAGTTGGATATGCGAGAGGGTAGGAGAATCCACAACATCTTTCATGTATATTGCCTCAAGAAGGYGTTGGGACAACAGGTCACCACCTTGGAAGTTCCTCCTCAACTGGATGAGGACGGGTAGTTAGTTCTAATTCTATAGAAGATTGTTKATGTTAGAGAGAGGAGGATGAGGACAAAAGTCATTCTAGAGTACTTGGTCATTTGGAGAGGTTTGCTCACAGAGGATGCTACATGGGAGGGAGAGCACATCTTATAACATCCYGATTTGGAGTTGATTGAGGAAAATCAATCTCAGGAAGGGAGGATTGTAATGTACCCTTCCAATTGATCATGACATATGAAGAATYAGTAGCCTATACGACTCTTGTAGGCTATAGTTAGTGGAAAAGGGGAGTCATGAGAATTTATTTAGTGTCACTAGATTAGAAAGTGTCATGTTTCTAAAGTGACATTAAATAAAAAGATAAATTAGTAATTACTTAAACATTAAAAAGTAATTTTTAATGTTTAAGTGAAAATTAATGGAGAAATAAGGGTGAGGTTTGATTTGGTAAAAAGGAAAGATCTAGAAGGATCAGAGGAAGAATAAAAAGAAGGGTAACTATTCACTTCAGCATTATGAATTTATATCTTATTTGGAGTGATCTTGAGAGATGATTTTTCTTCGGGGTTTTGACAAAACCCTTCCATCATTAGTTTAGTTTCAATGGTGCAACATCCACCCTATCTAAACATAAGGGGAAATCCATCCAGGGTTTTCCACTTGGAGCTTCATTTTGTGATTATATTCAACTTGGGAAGTATCAATGTGCTTAGGAGGGTTACAACCATCACCTTAAGGAGGTCGATGTGATAAATTTGTGTGTGTTTGTGGCATAAGGAAGAAGTCGTGAGGCTTTGTGGAGGTTCGATATCTTGTAAGAGGGATGCATATTTCATTGTTGGAGCCATATCCCATTAATTTCAGAGAGAGACAGTATCTCTGAGGTCCTGTAGCTGGTCGTGGAGGGACTTATTATAGATTAAGAGTATTAACAGTGATGTGGGATTGGAAAAACATCTGCAAGGCTACTAGAGAAAACCAAGTGGATTGTAGGAGGGTTGTGGGCCTCCTTGAAATGGTGTAAGGGAGTAGAGAGGGCCACAAATCCCATTTTGTTGAGTTGTGGGATATGAAGAGGGTCGATACACCTCTGTTGTAGGGCCACGAGGTGTGGGAGGGTCATGAAGGCCTTAGATAGGTTGTGGAGTTACCTTGAGGAGGGCTTGAGAACCCTAAGTGCAGTACATGGGAATGAGAGAGGACACCAAGTAGTTGGAGTGCCCTTGAGCAATCATCAACAATTATGGAGGAGACATGGGCATTATTCCAGGTTTTTTATTTATGTATGGTGTGTTTGCCAATATTTTATAGCTTCTACATCAGCCAATAGTTGTCTTATTTGTATTTCTATCTCCATTTATAATAAGAATGCCCATATCATTTCCCCCATTATTTGGGTCCCGGGATTAGATATAATTCGTTTGATGGAAGATTATTTATGACCATACATGTAAACTCTTTTTTATAAGGCATGAATCAGATTCCTACATAACAATATATGAATACAAATTGTTTGATAGAAGTGTGTTGGGCCCCAACAACCCCCTTCTTTATTTTTAATCGAAATCTAGGGTCCCTAGAAATTTTACTTGGATTCTTCATTTTTTTCCCTTTGACTTGATTGGATTGGTATTGGTTTGCTTTGTTTCGAGGTTGGTTTGAGTTTATATTTTTTTATTTTCTTTGGTTTGAATTTCATGAAATTCAAATGCCATTTCATTTTTCTTTCTACAAATTTTTTATGTTGTTGGACGAGCTTCATTATTTGGGAGTTTTTTTTTTTTTGTAAGTTAGTTAATATATTAGAACCTTCCTGAAAACATTACAAACCTATTGTCTTGTGTGTCAATAGTTCGTAGTTGGGAAACCATTACTGGCACGAGTCTGAGAGAGAGTGACACTTGTCCCAAAAATAGTGTGAAACTTGTCCAAAAAGAGGCTTTGTTTGTCATGCAAAGAACTATAGTGCCATGCAGGGCGACAGGCTATCTGAAAGATAAACTATGCAAGCGAAAAAACTACAAAGCCTAGCATGGTGAAGGTTGTTTGTAAACTAAACTAAACTAGATAGGGCTACATTTTTAAACCAAGAACTAAAAATCTTAAACAGAAGAGCTCTAGAAACCAGGACCAAATTTTCAGCCTGCAAAGGCTTGGGTTTTCTTCATCTTTCCCTTGTCACGATCTACAATTGCCTTCCAGAGATCCTGGAGAAAGGACACCAAGTTATCCACCCTGCTCCATCACTCTACATCTCCCTTGTGAAAATACTTGAGGGATGCTTTGATGTCCTCCTTTCCTTTGGTCAATTCACAGAGGAAGGCTATGATTTTCCCCCAGTCCGTGCATTTGTCACAAGTGAAACAAGGCTTGGAGTTGGGCGGGGTGTAGAGAGTGGTGGTGGCTTCATTGGGGAGATGAGGTGGGGATGCAGGAGGAGGTATTTGATGAGGTGGGGAGGCAGGAGGAGGTGGTCGATGAGGTGCAGAGGGTGGGGGAGGTGCACAACCCAGATAATTTCCCATGGAGTCAAACCATTCTACCCTGCAACCATAAGAATTTGAAAGAAGTGACAGGTCCCGGGAAGCTTCAAGAAGTGGCTCAGTTGGAGAAGGTGCTACGATGGGAGCCAAGACAGGTAGGTTCACTTCACGAATTGGCTCTGCAGGAGAAGGCGCAAAGGGGGGATTAGGAGAAATGAGAGGTGCAGGAGCTATGGAAGGATTCATAGTAAGGAGAGCGTGGAAATCTGGAGTGTGGTGGAATTTCCTTGCCCCTAGCAACGTACCAGGTGGCTCCTCACCTTGGTTTACCTCACATATGGGGCATGGGGATGGGGACACAAAGTTGAGTGGCCAAGGAGCTCCAGAGATGGAGAGGAATATCTCTAAGGTTCGAGAGAGGGAGAATTCTCTCGTGCTTGGAGTTTGGGGCACAAAAATGGGGGAGAGGAGATGGCCTGTGACATGACATGTAGGTTGTTGGGCTTGTGTGAGGGACATCCATATTGAGTGCTTAGAAGGGTGGTGGTGTTGGAGCTTAAATGATGAGCTGATGTGCTGGGGTGAGGGGTTCCATTGCACTCTAGCTGGCTGGCGATCTGGCCAGGTGGCCTCCCAATGGCCTATCCTCTCATATTTCCATGAAACACCCCATCCGGGGGTCAGTCTTTGGTGTTATATATTTCTCTACAAGCTATCACAAAGGGATGAGAGGAGGTGGAGGAGGGTGAGCATGAAACTTCTCCTTCCTTCAGATCCACACCATGATTTACTAGCAAGTCGGCCACTTGGTTGGCCGATCTTCTGACATGGGAAGGTAAGATTACCCAATTAGGCTGAAGAATGGATTTGATTCTTAGGAGTCCATTCATAAGTCTCCAGTTGGAGGAGATTTTTTCTGGGTCTGCCACATGCAGGAGATGACTAAGGATATGGATGACAATTTGCAAATCTCCTTCAACAATGATGGTGAAGATCTCATGATATTTAGCTACTTGTAGACCACTGAGGAATCACTAGATTTCCATTGTGTTGTTGGTGTTGTGCCCCAGGTTTCCCACTAAAATGTGGAGGATTCTCGTTTGGTGTTGCGGATGACTTCTCCATAGCCTGTCGGTCCTGGATTTCCTTTGGAGGCTCCATCAAAATTCAGTTTATTGTACCCTGTTTCTAGCGTCTCCCATTTTGTGGGGCTAGGCTTGTAGTGTGCTTTGTTATTCAGGAAGGTTGTCAAGGAGTGTAAATGAAGTTTCCATCCTTCAAGGATGATGTGCTCATTTTTTGGGCAATTCTAGTTCTGATCAGTCCAGAGGTGGAGAAGGAGTGTTTTTCTGATGTTGGAGTGAATAGTGGCCCAAACCTCCTGCCAGTTTTTGGTGACTGATTTGAAGATACGATGATTCCTTTCCTTCCAAATTTTCCAGAGGAAGAAGCCTGGTAAGAGTCCCCATATTTTATTGAGGATAGGGGATTGAAATATTTAGGTGCACCATCCTGCTAAAGTTTCCCGTATGCCTATATGATTTCTATCTGTGGTTCTCATGAGTCTAGCATTGTGATCCCAAATATCTGAACTGTAGGAACATAGATTTAGGAGG
>JASDQU011102848.1:7106-37524 GCA_032191745.1 Picea mariana
GACTTCTCCTTAAGATACACTAAGTTAGAAGCACATCTATGTCCAACACAAGAAAGTTCACCCAGCAATAGAAATTTAATCCAACCCTTGAAGCAACCATAGGCCTACCTCTTGCAAATCCTATCTTATTCTTCTTCTCACCCAACTAATGCAATTCGTCCTACTCTACCTAACCTTAGACTCAGTACAAACTGTAGAGCTCCTTTACACTAAAATGAATGACCAATGCTTACTCTTCTAGATCTTATAACCATTGAGGTGTCCTCCTTTTATATGAGACTTGCCTTGCAATTGCAAGCCCCTTCACTTTAAGGTGGACCCTTTCTTCCCTTGGTGACTTATCCATTGACTTTTCGTGTCCAACATTTGTTCCCATCTATGCCCATTGCATCCAAGTGCATCCAAGTGCACATGGAGGTAATTCCAATGGCTAAGGAATGTTTGGTGCAACGTCTGACATCGCAACCTTCTCTGAAAACCCTTCATGACCACTTGGGCAATGCACCTACTACCATTTGCAGGAAGAGGCCTTAAATTATGCCTCTCTCAAGTTGACCTATGTTGTGGACCATGATGGAACCAAGTGGATGCCACATCCATTATATTACTCACTTATGTGGACTTTCAAAAAGATTTCAGGGTTCCAAATCCTAACCCTAATCAAGAGTGGAGGCATGGAAGAACCCTAGCCTCACATAGGTATTTAAAGATCATTAAACATTAGAGAAAGGTGTTGCATTTTTATTGTATTGATTTATTATTCCATAGTTGAACAAAGCAAAGGAGTAAAATATTGAAACAAAATAAAGGAAGTAAAAGACCTTGTAGCATCCATAGAAACTAGAATGTCATTGACTATTACACAGAGTTCACATTTCTATATATTTGTGTTTGAAGAAAAAAGAGCAAGGCATAGTCTTTCCCTTCTTAGTGAATTTTCCCAAATTAAACTTCCTAAAATAAATTTATAATATAGATAATATGATAATTTATTTTAACTTCTTTTATCTTATTTCAATATTTTAAACATTAACTTGATAATATTAAACATCAATATATTGTTATAATATGTTTTAACTCTTTTATTTTCACATAACCTATTTTAATATTTTGAATGATAAACTAGTAATATTAAATTTTAATCTACAATAAAATAATTAATTAAAAATATATGAAAAAAATAATAAATTCTTAATATTAAATCTTAACCTTAAAAACATATGTATTAAAAAAAAATGCCTTTCAGTTCATTATTTAGTTAATATTTGAGAAAATAAAATAAAATAAAAAGATTAAAGATGGAAAGGTAATCTACATGATAAACAATGTCTTTCAGTTCACTATGGAATGAATGAATTCCACACCTTACAACAAATAATTAACATGCGGACCATTTATAATGGTGAAACTAGTTTAAAAAAAACCAGCGATCCGCATCGGATCGCTCCTTTTCGCTCAGGAGCAGGGAGCGATAATGGATGCCGGCTCCACCGTCGTGTTCAAATATCATCGTCATAACAGGTCAACTGGTCAAGATCAACTTGTGGCAACTACCCTTCTTCTCCAGCGCTTGCCTCTGGGCGTGACCAACCGTTCATAATCCTTCGGCAATTCTGGAGTATTGATGCCCACTTGAATTCATCAACGTTAGGCCTCCCGTTCACGCAGAGAGGCTGATATGCTACCACTGGTAGTACTTGGAAATTTTGGGGACGGTGTTGATATTAAGGAAGAGTTAACTCAGTCTTGGAAAAAATGTGCAGTCTTCTTTTTCATGTCCACCGCCATGCAGGACGCATAGTTACCCATTCCTTCGTTCACTGAAAGCACAAGGCCGGATCGTGCGGCTCGGATCGTCAGGCCGTCGGATTTGTGCCACGTACGTGGAGCTATCCGTACCATTTTTGTCGTACGGTCGGTTAACCGAATCATTTGATTGTCGACACGTGGCTCGGATTTGTGCCACGTACGTGGAGCTATCCGTACTATTTTTGTCGTACGGTCGGTTAACCGAATCATTTGATTGTCGACACGTGGCGTGCATCCAACAGTTAGATCCGGCGGTTTTTGTCTTGCCACATGGCATGCATCCAACGGCTAGATCCTGGTACTAGTGTCACGCCACGTGGTATGCATCCAACGACCAAATCCAAGGGCTCTAACCTCGCCACGTGTTGTCCATCCAAGGGCTGCAAACTAGCCACATGGCGTTCAGCCAAGGGCCCAATCCAAGGGTTGTGGAATCCCCACGTGGCGTGAGTTTAACGGCTCAATCCAAGGTTTGTGGAATCCCCACGTGCTGCAAATCTAACGGCGCAATCGAAGGGCTATGGACTCGCCACGTGGCGTGCATCTAACGACAAAATCTAAGGGCCTTGGACACGCAACGTGGCGTGCATCCAACGGACAGATCTGGCGGTTGTGATTGAGAAATGTGGCGTGCATCCGACGGCCCAATCCGGCAGCTGTGATGTCGCCACGTAGCTTACATTGGACGGCTAGATCGAGTAGCTGTGCTCTTGCCAAGTTGCTTGCATCCGACGGCTGTGATCTTACCAGGTGGCGCGCATCCAACGGCCAAATCTGGCGGCTACAAGTCGGCCACGTGGCGTGCATCTGATGGCCAAATTTGACCGTTGTTATCTCAACACGTGGCGTACAACCAATGGCTAGATTCGACCATTGTGATCTCGCCAAGTGGCGTTCATCCGATAGCTTCGATCCCGCCGTTCCCACCGCTGATGCAGCGATGTCAAACTCTGCTTCACGAAATCGCCCACCGCCCTCCAGATGTATTTGACAACCATAGCTCTGTTTCTCATCGTCGATTTGATAAGTCTGTTATTTGTACAATCACTAATTCCAAGTCGGTAGATGGCTTTCCGTCGTCAATTCGCTAATTTTACTGTTCCTACGCTCATTTACCGGTGGGTCGTCAATTCTCTGGGTGCCGTCTGCCGGGAGGTCACGAAGGAAGCGAAGTAGCAGCGCTCGCTTGGCTCATGGAATCTTTCACTTGCACGGCACAACTTAAATATTACCTTAACCGCCGCTTTGCTGCAAAAACGAAGACAAAACCTATCCTGTATTTTGGTTGAATATTTATTCCTTAATTAAACCACCATTTATGGCACTTCGTTCTCTCGTTGGTAGTGTCACTCACTGTTCAATTTATAAAAGAAAACATATTGTTCAAATCTACGAAGATGATAACATAAAACATGTCATCATTGTAATTGGTTAGATGATAACATAATACATGTCATAAACACGCTCTTTCAAATATTTGAAATTAAATGAATAAAAATTAATAAGTTTATAAAAACAAAATTGCAACATAATATACCTCGTGGTTTTATAGGGCCTGAGTTTCTTCGTGGTATTGATAACCGATATTAGCCTGGGCATTATGGTGGTATTGATAACTGATATTAGCCTGGGCATTATGGTGGTATTGATACCTGCCAGCTAATGCATTCCAGTATGGAATGTTGATGGTAGAGAGTCGTGGGGTTGCTTTGAATTATGCTCACTTAAAACCGTGAAATAACCGATTATGTCGAGCTGATGAGCTTGAGTTCTTGCATGGGAATCCTATGTCTGTGACGATAGTATAGTTGTGATCGATCTTGTATTATTCACGCAGGTAATAGTATTCCAAAGCCAGCTATACAACTCAACTATTAATATCGATGGGCCATCTAAGTGTGAATATTCCCATGAATTGGTGAAAGTTATATATGTTTATTCGTGCAAAATAGAATAATAATTAATTAAATTTTTTTAATTAGGATTCACAAAACCGATTAGTGTCACTTTCAATGCCTTGTTTAGCGGTCTTCTTTTAATGAGACGACAAGGTGACATTTAGTAATCTTTTCTTTATACTATTACTAGCACAGCAACAAAATAGCTGCTAGTGAAGGTCGAAAGGCTGAGAAGATGAAATGAATCTTTAAAAGAATATATTAAATTTTATTATCTATTAACAAGTAAACTGTTGGGCTTCATTTATCTGGTGTTAATATTTTAATTTTTGTTAATCACTTACGTGGCAATCAGTTAGCTATCAAAGTGATTTTTAAATATGATTAGGTAAATGTAAAAAAGTAAACACATAAACTGATGTCTTTATAATAGCTAGGAAGTTAATGATTGAAATCACAGCCATTTATTTTGTGTGACTACTAAGAATATTCTAGCCATATTTAATCATGTCCATAGAAAACTTATTAAGCACTATACCCCTATTAAATCTGTCCATTGTCAATAGGTGTACACCTTTCGCACAGCCACAATTATGTGGCTGATTAACGCAGAAAAGCATAATAAATCTACAAACCCTAGAATAAACAATAATTAGGGTTTTGTCCAAAGATAGTAAATACAATTATTTCAATACAATTAAAGTAAATTCAATACTTACCCGAATTATTTCCAAAGAATTAATACGCTGGTATCATATTCATTTCAGGCTTATCATGATGATTCGATGTCACGCATTGACGACATGAATATTTTAAAGCCTCTTTACGTTTCATATTCACTTTGAAAGCGACTGTCACGCATTCATTTTTATTACCAGCACCATACAAAAACGTGTATTAAATATGCCAGTGTATTTTTAAAAAGTTTTAATTATTGGGGCAGCAAAGTCGTTGTTTACTTCATTGTTTTTGGGATTTCAAAACAAGCGGTGGCTGGTACAGTAACCCGAGGGCATAAAAATCCAGCAGTTGGCGGCAGGCACAATAACGAGAGGGATTAAAAATCATTAGATAAATAATACGTGGTGGGCACTTCACAATCCACAAACACGTGGTAAGGAGGCGGTCATGAGATGGCGGCTGATAATATGAAACGTTTGGCTTGATAAATGGAAGGTGTGGGCATCAGACTGGTTCAAAAGCAGAACGTGGTTTAATCTTACTTAATCATTTAAACGTGGCAATTACATATCCTTACAGTGATTTTTTAATGTGATTAGGTAAATGTTAAAAAGTAAACATGTTAACGGATGCCTTGATAAATGCAAGAAAGTTATGAACAATAAATCTAACCCATTGATTTTGGAGGACGACTAAGAATATGCCAGCATCTTCAATGCATAGCCATCAAATTAGGGTTTAAGGTTAAATAAGGTTAAAAGATCATTAATTGTGCCCATTGTCAATAGGTGTACGCCTTTCGGCGGAACTACATTTATTTAGATATTTTATCCTTTTGAAAGTTTAAGGTGTGTACAAGGATATCAAGCTCCTTTAGGAGAAATGGCTAGCTGCCAGTTTTAAGTTATTTTGACTGTATAAAAGAGAATAAAATGTTAAATACCCCACAACAACAACACTGTCGTAGAAGGTAGAGACCTCGATACACCATTGCAGAAGATGTGAAAGCCTGCAGTACCAAAGCGAGAGCTAGCTGTAATGCAATGCAAGCACACCACAATCAACCAGCTATTGGTTTAATTTCTGGAACACCGTTAATTTTAACGTTAATGATTTGCTATCTCTTTATTGAAATCTAGTTCGTATACACAGGCTCTAGCATTCGACCCTCATGAAATTACCTTCTTGTTTTTTAAGTAGGAGAAGTATATGGTCGCAGTTTTGTTCAGACGTGGAAGAAAATTCTGGGTTGAGCAACGCTGCTCTGCTGTTGCTTTTGTTCAGAAAAGGCCATCAGAAAAGGATCGGCGAAACAGGCCAAAAGTGAATTTGAAAATGGGACAACCAAGACATCTTCGATCGTGGTCATACTACATGGAGATTTATGCCCGTGGAAAGTTTATACTGTATGGAGCTTGAATCCCAATACTAGCAACTCACACAAATCGCAAGGTCGGATCGTGCGGCTTGGACCTTCCGATCGTCATATCTATGCCACGTACGTGAAGCTAGAAGGTGTAATCCGTACCATTTTTGTCGTACGGACTGCTAGTCAGGTCAGCGGATTTCTGACACGTGGCATGCATCCAAGGGTTAAAGAATCGCAATGTGGCATGTATCTAATGGCCCGATCCAAGGGTTTTGGACTCACCACGTGGCGTCCATCCAAGGGTAAGATCGAAGGGCTCTGAACTCGCCACATGCCAAACATCTAGTGGGGCATATCGAAGGGCCTGTACTCGCCACGTGGCATCCATCAAACACCCAGATCCAAGGGTAGTGGTCTTGCCACGTGGCATGCAGCCGATGGTCAGATACGGTCATTGTGGTATTGCCACATGGCATGCATCTAATGGACCAAGCCCACGGCTTTGATCTCGCCACGTGGCCTTCATCTTCCCACCAGATCTGGCGGTTTTTATTTAACCACGTGGCATACATCCGGTGGCTATGATCACACCATGTGCCGCACAGCTGACGGCCAGATCCCAATGCTCTCATCTCGCCACATGGCGTGCATCCGACTGCCAGATCTGGTGTGCTCTTATTTAACCACGTGGCATACATTCAGTGGCTATGATCACACCATGTGCCACACAGCCGACGGCCAGATATCGGTGCTCTCATCTCGCCACATGGCGTGCATCCGACTGCCAGATCTGGCGGTTGTTATGTCGCCACGTGGCGTACATCCAACAGCCATATTCGATAGCTTTGATATCGGCACATGGCATACATCCGACGACCAAATTGGAGAGCTCTCGGACCTTGCCACGTGGCATACATACAATGGCCAGATTTGACCTCTCAAATCTCACCATGTGGCACACATACAATGGCCAGATTTGACCTCTCGATCTCGCCACGTGGCATACAACGGTCAGATTTGACCTCTCAGATCTTACCACGTGGCATACATACAACGGTCAGATTTGGCAGCTGATCTTCAATATCGCCACTGTAGACGGCAATCCCTTCAACACCGGATGACGTTGCTGCACCTCTAGGGGCTGTCTCTACCCACAGAGCTACTGGTGGATAAAACGACTGGGCTACAATGCCCATGGTGTTAATGGACGGGAATTTCTGCTACCAACTATGTGGCATCCGGTTATCAGATCCTGCAAGACATTAATATAACTTTTTCAGTAATTGTCCCGGTTCTAAAAACATAGAGGTGGCAGGGGAGTAAACGTAGATTTAGGCACAGGGAACACAGCTTTTATTATGACAACAGATGCATCCTATATATATATATATATATATATATATATATATTCTTTTGAGATTTTTTAAAGTTTAAAGGGTAATGGAAAACGTGGATCAAATGCATCCTGTATAAGGGAAACGTGGGTCATGACTGATCCACAAAAGAAACAATATACGCAGAGTTCAATATTCACTGTAGAAGTTTCAATATAGAGTTCAATATCACAGAGCATAATCACCAGAATCAAATATGGTTCACCGCAGGATCGAAAATGGTTTACCGTAGAATCAAATATGTTTCACTACACAACTCACCATAGGATCAAATTGCTACACAGTTCACCGCAGTTTCTAAGTATTTTGATCACTTAGAATCAAATATTGTTCAACGCAATGATCAAAAATGGTTCACCAGACAATCAAATTTCACAACATTTTTCAAAGATTTTTAATTTACACTATCTGTTTAAGAATTTAAAAATTTAATTTTGATTTTTAAATTTAAATTTTGATTTTTAAATTTTAAAAACTACAGGTTAATATTAAAAACTATACTAAAACTATTCTTAATTAAGTGTTAAGTTTTTATAATGATGTCATGTTTATTTAGAATTCATGTTTTCAAAACTACACTGGATTAATGAAAAATTTTAATTCTCTCTATATTGGGATTTCGGTGATGATGGGTGGAAAAAGTCCAAATTGTAGAATGTTTATTTTAATTTGGTTTAATAATAAAAATAATGAAATTATAGTTTAACCTAAATAAAAACACTGTTATTCTCTTCCCAATATATTGGTTAGCCATCCCTACCATGAGTTCATAGATTTAGTGACCAATCTCCTCATGTTAGGGAGGAGGCCTGTCTACTTACTCTTTGAGATGTACCTACTTATTTCCCTCTACGAAGGATGTTCCTAATGGAATGGTCTATACAACACCCAACTTCTTGGGATTGTGGGAAGCAAGAGATGATGTACGTGTCACAAAGAGCTTGAGTGGGGAGGGAAGGCGTATTTGATGGTCATTATTGGGAAGGAGTAACTTGTTAAACTTCGCAGGCCCCCAAGTAAGTTATTATTTTTTTGTGTGTTTTTAAACTTAATTTGGTTGTGGATTTTATGAACTAAATATCACTATAAGCACATTAAATATCATTTTTCCCAAGGAGTTTTTTGAAGTGTTCATCTATGATTTTTTCTATGCACCTTAGAGTTCTAATATTGTTGTATAAAGGGCATCTTAGAAGGAAATGAGACTTGTCTTCAATCTTCTTTAGGTTGCATATAATACAATGTTTTTTTTTCCCAATGAGTTTTCATAAGGGTTCATTTGTGAGTTTGATTATGCATTTAAGAGTTAGTTTTTAGTTTGGTTGTGCACATTTTGTTGGTAATTATTGGGAAGGGGTAACCTATTAGACTTCACATAGGTGAATGTCCCACCGAGCATTCAAACAATCAGAAAAGAGTTATTATTTGCTTTTGTGTTTTCAATCTTAATTTGGTCCTGGATTGTATGAACTATGTTGTGATTGTGAATATCACTATAAGCACATTAAATATTGTTTTAGAGAGGGTAAGTTAGAAAAAAACAAATGTATTCAATCTACTCTAGGTTGCATACAATAGTTTTTTTTTCCCGAGTTTTTTGAAGTGTTCATCTGTGATTTTCGTTATGAGTTAGTTATAATATTGTTGTGTAATGGGCATCTTAGAAGGAAATAAGCCTTGTCTTCAATCTCCTCTAGGTTGCATAGATTATAGTGTTCTTTTTTCCTTTGGAGTTTTCATAAGGGTACATTTGTCATCTTGGCTATAAACTTAAGAGTTAGCTATTAGTTTGGTTGTGCACCTTAAAATTAGTTCTTAATTTTGAAACTTGTAACCTTATTAGGGTAGGAAGGATTTTCAAATCGTTTTTTATAACATGTCTCTCTTTTGTCTTTTATATTTTCATCACTTTGTTTACAATTTTAAGTTTTTTTCATAGAGGATTATATCATCTTGGATGTCCCAATGTTCTAAACATTTATCAAAGTCATTTTTCCAACCTATGTTTTAGCTAAAGATGGATTAGGGAAGAGATGTGTAAGTTTTTATTGATGACGATGTTGATGTTTATCTTCTCATGAGATTGACAAAGTTTATTGGACACCTAAAAAAATCAAAATAAATATTATTCAGACTTTCATTTCTATATTTGCACATAGTAAAATAAAGTATCAATACCCTTGAGTAATTAAATTATAAAAATCAAACTAAATATTGTTTTGAACATAGTAAAATGAAAGTATCAATATCTTTAAGCAATTAAATTATGAATATTAAACTAAATATTGTTTTGAACATAGTAAAATGAAAGTATCAAGTTCCTCCTAGAGAATAATCAAATTATGAAATTAAGATCCCAACTAGATTTCCATTAAGTTTTATGATGCTTATGAGTTGGATAAGTCTAAGATTGGGTGTTGTAAAGGGATTTTATTTTCTTATTTGTAGTTGCACCATATTGGGATAATGTTTCAAAGTTCCTAGGCTCAAGGTGATGGCTTTATATGCATCTCAATGGTTAGTGGTTGGGATTGGTAATTGTTTATAAACTATTTTACATGGGTGATTTGCGACACCATGGGTTTAGTGTGATCAATTGTAGTTTTCCAATTACGCTGCTTAGGTGATAACAACAATCTTGTTTACTCAGACTTTGTGTTGAGATAACTTTTGTAGATCTAAAGTTGTGGCGGGGTAATATTTCTTGGTATTGTTCCTGCCATGCACTTCATGTACCTTGTTCTAGTTGCGGATTGATGTTTGATGTGTGACTATTGGGATGCCCTAAAGTCAGAGCTCAAGAAGAGAAGAGAGAGGAGTAGATTCTTCTGGTGTGGACTGTTGCAATAGTTTTGATTTGGATTATAGTTCACATGTGTCTTCCTTGGTTGATTCGAGGACAAGTCAATGAATAATGATGGGGTCCTCTTAGGCCCTATTTGTTTATGAACACAACTTTGATTGTTTTTCTCATAGTTATGGTCATTATGAGGTAGTGGATTTATGGATTATTGTGTATTAATGACAAAACATGGGGTTATAAATGTAAAAAGGGTTTGTATTGTAAATGGAGTTGGTAGGGCTATTGTTTCCCACCTTCGTTGGGCATTGTGTAATATGGGTTTGGGGGTTGTTGAGATCATATCTTATGTCTTGCATATGTTTTCAATTATCTTCCAGTTAATAAAGCATATTTGGAGATTATTTTAGTTCTTTTGGTGTTTGTTTGTTATTGCAAAACTCATAGCTATGTGGTTAATAGTTGTGAAATTAGTATTTATATGGTTTAATGAAGTTTATAGTTTCTTATATTAGAGTTTGATTTGATCATAACTTGATTGTATGAGAAAAGTGTCAACATATTTTTCATATTCCTTTTTATAATTATGTCTTGTTTTTTCCATATTTTTTATTATCATTATGATCTACTATTTTTATTTAACTTTCTTTCACTTTTACATTAAACACTCTAGTTTTTCTTTCTTTTTAATTTACATGTCTACTCTTGATGCAACCACCTAGTATTATTGAGCCACATACTTGTAAATATTACATCATATAAGCATGTCTCCAATGCATCTTGTCAAGGCTAATAAGAAAAATACCCATAAATTGGTTCAGTCACATTCTTAAGTGAATTTGCACTTATGATAGAAACCTACAAAAACAATATGTAAATTTAAATACAAATCTTCAAAATATAAACAATGTGTCAAATATCAAGGCCTAATGATTTACCCTTCCCTAGTGACAATGATAACAAGGATTCACATAAAAATGAACAATTGGTAAATTTACATACAAATGGACAAGGCTATTATGCATGGATGTATTGTCAAATATTCAAATATTTTGTAGTTCTTACAAGTATTATGTTGAACTTCACTAGAAAGAACATCATATTTGATTCATTTTTCTTTGTTTGCATTTCATTTGTGGTCGACATATGTTCATATTAATATTAAAAAAATAATTGAATAAAGCATGACATTTTCTTTTCCCATTTTAGTAGTTTTATGTCAAATTCAAATGTCCCAAATTTTTCCTGAGAACAGTAATGCACAAGGATCGCTAGATGTGTAAAATTATTCTATTGCTTGATTATACAAATTCTTTGTTATCATATCCATCATTTTTTTAAATTTCTTAGTTCTACACCGTGTCCTTAAATCAAATTTTCTCCATGGATAGCGGTGAAATTTAAAAAAATGTACTATAAATTTGCTTCTCGAAAAAAAAGATAAATATCGTTTATCACAAAAGGGTGATTAATCATACCAACAATCTCATGAATTTCAAGGCCTTCACAACTAGATTTTGTTAAAGATAAATTATTTTGCACCTCCATATCATGCATTTCACGTCAATTCTAGTTAGTAATGAAAATGCTACTTGACTAAATCAAAGCGCTTCAATGCGACCATTTATTTAGTTCAAAAGAAACAAACTATATAGAGGAATTACTCAACATCATATTTTAGTAATCCATATTACCAAAAATTTAACCACACAACTTGTTTCTTGCTTTATTCCCTAGTCTTGTCTCATTCCCACCTTGACACTACATTACTAATCAATTTTGTATGTATAATATACTCAAAGAGGTTTCAATGTTATTATCCCTTGAAAACTCTATCCCCATTTCTTGTTTTTGGTAAGATCATGCTAATGTCCCTTGATCATTGAGCAAATAAAGGTTTGATGTTGTATAGATCACACATGATTTACACAAGCATTACTAGCAATGGATTAGCCCAATCCAACAACATTAGTGTATCATGAACAAGGACAAGTTTATCTCTACTCAATCATAATGAAATAATGTCATGGCATATGATTTATTAAAATTTGCATGTTTAAAGGAGTGCAATGTTGATGATCTTCCACATTGCATTCATGCTAGTCATATCATACATTGTCTTAAGGTAACCCCCCATATTTGGATTTCTTTGGCATGGAATTTGTGTTGCATCATGGAGACATTTGCATTTACAACTTTCATAGTCCATCTCTTTAAATTCTTCTACACACTTTGTTTTGAGATTGGACCAAGCTTTTAAAAAAGGGCTCAATTTTCATTAATATAATATTTTTTTGTGTATTAAAGTTCTATCAAGTATAAGAATAGTAACACTTGAATAAGGGACCATCATTTTTGTCCTAATAAGCAAGATTCACCAGCCACAAAGTATATTTCAATGCAATAAAGGCAGCTTGTAATGAATTTTTCAATAATTTTTTCTTTTGAAAATGATACATTTATCTAATAGTTGAAAATACCATCTCTAGATCAATATCATCTCATAAATACAAGGCAAAAGTCATGGCCACTTTGTGATTATATTTTTAGGTCCCAACAAATGACACACCATATAACACTTGTCAATTATTTGCAATGTCTAAATTTGTAGATTTCAATGGCCAAATTGAACCTTCAAACTCTAGCCCAGTAGGAATAGAGAAATTGAAATGGTAATGTAAAATAACTCATCACAAATCTTTCCAATATAGATACAAGAACATAGCAATTGAAAGGCATGCATTCTCACTATTGAGAAAGGCCATTAGACCAATACCAATGGAAATAGTCATATTTGTGGATATTATGGTAGTTGTGGGAGGTATTGACCTCCACTTGTGACCTTTGATGAGATTATAATATTCTAGGAAGCAAGAGAAACCCTAAAAGACTTGGACATAACCCTAGAAGAGAAGTCGGCTAAAGAAAATATTTTATATTGAGTTTTTAGCACCCAAAAAGAGAAGTCAGCCCAAACAGCCTGGCAAAAGCAGTATAAATATAGGACGCCAGTTATCATTTGAGACAGATATCTCGGAATTGCAAAAATCCACTAGTGCACACTGCAAAAATCTAGTAGTGTGCAAGTCTAGGGAGCAGCTACAGCTGCAATCCTGCAATCTGTATTTTTGGTTTTTCAGGGTTGGACTTTTTGATCAGTCTTGGTTATAATTTCTTGGTGCATTAGCCTTGGTTGGCTATTGATTTTCTACCATAATTCTTCTCTCTTTCAAGATCAAGGTGCTCGGGGTGGCATTAGTGCCTATGGTTGGGTGACAATATTGTTATATTGTCTATGGTTAAACGAGCACACCCACTTTTCTAACAGTTTATGGGCCCACACCTCCTTCATTTAGTCTAACCACTGGAAGGAAGCTAAGCCATAAGGTTATCAAGCTCATTGAATAATTTTCATTAGGGTTTCTAGCAGGTGCAGTTACTGAAGCACTGTCGCTAAGGTTAATAGTAGGTGCAGTTGCGGAAACCCTAAAACTCTTGCCTAACACCTTATGATGGAATACCATACTCAAGGAGAATATTTTCTAGTGCGCCTTAGTCCAATGCACCTCTTGGCACTCTCAGAAGGAAAAAACGTCAAGGTTGAGATTTTGGGTCAAAGCTTGACCAATTATCAGTCAACAGAAATCATGAATGAAAAGATGAATCATCTACACTATTCAGCGCTCATAGGAACTCTTGAAGATGACCTATGGATAATTGACAATGGAGCTTCCAGGAATATGACAAGAGACCAAGCCAGACTCTCTAATATAAATGAAAAGAAGACATCATACAAGGTACAACTTGGAGACAAAAACACCTATCCAGTCGAAGGAATTGGTCAAGCCTTCGTCGAATTGAGAATAGGTAACAATGTTCATTTGAGCAATGTCTTATATGTACCTGGTTTAGAAAAGAATTGTGTATCCATATCTTGCCTAGAAGACAAAGGAAACAAAATAGCCTTTGTATATGCAAAATTATTATCTTGGTCTAGAGACTCCAGCATAGAGAATGCTAGAGTTATTGGAACCTATGAAGGAAGACCATACAAACTACTAGAACGAAATGATGAAGCTCTTGTACATGATGAAGTCAATCCCAATGAACTTTGGCATAGAGGGTATGCTCATATCAACTATCAAGCATTACCTTTCCTAAAAAATATGGTTGTGGGAATACCAGAACTACAATCTACACATGAAGGAATTTGCAAAAGATGTGCTCTTGGTAAGAATGTTAAGAAACCATTCTCAAGTAGCAATAATAGATCTAAGTAAATCTTAGATCTAATACATTCAGATGTTTGTGGTCTGATGTCAGTCAAGTCTCTAGGAGGTTCTCTTTAGTATGTAATCTTCATTGATGATTACTCAAGAAAGACTTGGTTATATCTCTTGAAGACCAAGGACAAAGTTTTCAGCAAGTTTCAAGAATTCAAAGCAGAGATAGAGAACCTCACAAACAAGAAAATTAAGACCCCGAGAATAGATAATGGAGGAGAATACACATCCAAGGAATTTTTTTCCTTTTGCAAATCGATAGGGGTTAGGAGGGAGCTAATTTTTCCTCATAATCCTCAACAAAATGGTGTATAAGAAAGGAAGAACACATCTATTAAAGAAACTATGAAGGCACTATTGAACAATCAAGGATTATCTATGTATATGTGGGGAGAAGCATCCATGACATCAATATATGTTCAGAATAGAAATCCCCACCACATATTGAAGGATATGACTCCAGAAGAAGCCTTCTCAGCAAAGAAACCTAATGTGTAACACTTAATAATATTTGGATCCCTTGTTTACTTTCACATCCCCAAGAATAAAAGGAAGAAATTAGAACCCTCAGGAAAGAAGGGCATATTCGTGGGATACAGTGAATCATCCAAGGCCTACATAATCTATATCACAAAAAAACATAAGGTTGAATTCAACAAAGACGTAACCTTCAATGAAAATATGGCTTTCAACAAATCCATAGAAGAAACTATAGAAGAAGAAGAGTATGAAGAGCCTAATGAAGAAAGCACATGTCTTCCAGAAAGTCAAAATAAAGAAACAAAACAACTTGATCATCTAATGCAACCATGTGAAACTATTGAATCAAACATTGTACCCAAAACCAAGAAACGTCCAGCTTGGCTTGAAGCTACCCTACAAGACGCAGAAAGAATCAAAGCCCCAAGTGGCACCTTCAGAAAAAGAAAAAATCCCAAGAGATTCTCCAGCTATGAAACATGTATGAAAAATCTTCTAAATGAAGAACTCACCAAATTTGAAGAGGCAACTCAGAAGAAACAATGGAAAGAATCCATGACAGAAGAACACCAATCCATCATGAAAAATGATGTATGGGAAAATGTGCCTAGACCTAAAGAAAAATCAATAGTAACTTCAAAATGGGTCTATAAGATCAAACATGCAGCAAACAAAAGCGTGGAAAAATACAAAGCAAGGTTCGTAGCTAGAGGGTTCTCCTAGAAGGAGGAAGAAGACTATGACGAGATATTTTCTCTTGTTTCCAAATATACTTCTATTAGAGCCATTATGTCTCTTACTGCTTCCATGGGATGGAGTTTACATCATATGGATGTAAAAACAGATTTCCTCAATGGAGCAATCGAAGAAGAAGTATAGATTGAACAACCTCAAGGATTTGAAGTACACTCCAAAGACACTCATGTTTGCAGACTAAATAAAGCCTTATATGGAATCAAGCAAGCTCCAAGAGATTGGTATGCCAGAATAGACAGCTACTTAACAAGACTTGGCTTCTCCAAGAGTCATGCAGATCCAAATCTTTAATACAAAGTCGTGAACAATGCACCTTTGATTCTACTGCTATATGTCGACGATTTATTCTTGACAAGTGAAGAGTCTCTCATCATCCAGTGTAAGAAGGAACTAGCTTCTGAGTTTGATATGAAATATCTTGGTCTCATGCACTATTACTTGGGACTAGAGCTATGGTAGAAGCATGGTGAAGTATTCCTTGGACAAGGAAACTATGCAGTGAAGATTCTTCAGAAGTTTGGAATGATGAATTGCAAATCCATGGACACTCCTATGACCACAAATATAAGGAAAGTAAGAGACTCAAATTATGATCTAGTAGACCTGTCCCTATATCGGAAATTGATTGGATCATTGATGTATTTAGTGAATAAGCGACCATATATTTGCTTTGTTGTAAACACGCTAAGCCATTTCCAGGTGGAACCCAGACATGAGCATTGGATAGTTACAAAGCATGTTATAAGATATATTCATGGGACGCTAAACTATGGTTTAAGATATACCGCATCCAACGATATACAGCGTCATGGATTCACAGATTCAGATTGGGCAGGAAGTGAAAAAGACAGAAGGAGTACTTCAGGCATGTGTTTTATCTTGGGTTCCACTTTGATATCTTGGGGCAGCAGGAAACAGAAGTCTATTGCACTCATCACAGTAGAAGAAGAATATATCGCAACATGTGAGGCATGCACAAAAGCAGTATGGCTAAGAAAGATGATTTCGGGACTATTTGATCAGGTTCTAGATTTGACCATAATATACTGTGACAATCAGAGTTGTATAAGGCTATTCGAACAGACAGTGTTTCATGAATGGTCGAAACACATTGAGATCAAATACTACTTTATTCGAGATAAATTCTAGGAAGGAGAAGTGAAGCTCCAGTATATCCCTACAGATGAGAAGACAACAGATATTTTGACAAAGCCTCTGTCCAGGATAAAGTTTGCATACTTATGAGACAAGATGGGGATCGTAGAGATAACTCCCTTAGATGAAAGGGAAGATATGGCTCTCTAGGTTGGGAGGGAGCACTGGCATATCATTGGTTTATGGACATTCATTTTTCAAGTCAAAAAATGGTCCAAGATGAGCAGTTCCTTTCCAATTCGGAAAGTGGTTTGAGATTTCTGACAGATGGCCATTTTCTAGTTCGGAAAATGGTACAGATTGGATGGTCATTTTTGTAATGAAAATGGTTCGATAGATTGTTGATGTACCATAGACATTGATTCCCCTTATGGCCAGTGTGGGGTGGTGGTCTAGGACAATATTTCTTCTTGGTAGTCACACTCAGTAGTGGTCAAGTATAATGGTCTGCCTCTCCAGGCAGTCATTCTTTCGAAGTTCAAAGTTATGAGCAGTTTCAAAGAATGGTTCATTTTGGAGGTTGGTGCAGGACAATCATTTCCTTAGGAAATGGTCTGGACAGTCATTCCCTAGGGAAGAATCATTCTCTCCAGGTTTCACTTTGTTTAGTGCCGAAGGAATGGCCTAGTTGAATGGTCCAGGCTCAAAAATCAGGACAATTATTCTTCTACGCTTGAGAAGAATAGTCTCGATAGCTCATGGCTGATGTTTTACTTTCTGAGGGCAGAGGCTCTTCTAGATCTCACAGGATGTGAGTGGAAGAATGGCCTAGGTGACTCAGTTTATATCATGATATTGTTTTTTCTATGTAAGTTGATATCAAATGATATGATCACTATGGAGATTGTATGTCTCTAGATAGTAGATGTATGCTACTGTGGTGGATGTGTTCCACTAGTTGTGACTATGTGTCATTGATTGAGTAGTTTTGTACTACTTGGTGTGGTTTTGTACCACTGGATAGTAGTTGTGTACTACTATGGATAGGCATAGTTGTGTTCTATCATATGACATTGTACTAATTGACATGGAGATTATCCATTTGGATAGTGATGACGTTGCTCGTGATTTGATCATGAGATAGCATGTTTGGCTATAATGATGTTATCGGTTGAATGCTTTGTTTATGCTCAAGACCATTACCTATTATACCTCCCTAGCTAGGAGGGAGTGTTGATATTATGGTATTTGCGGGAGGTATTGACCTCCACTTGTGACCTTTGATGAGATTAAAATATTCTAGGAAGCAAGAGAAGCCCTAAAATACTTGGACATAACCCTAGAAGAGAAGTCGGCTAAAGAAAATATTTATATAGATTCTTTAGCACCCAAAAAGAGAAGTTGACCCAGACAGCCTGGAAAAAGTAGTATAAATACAAGAGGCTAGTTCTCATTTGAGACAGATATCTCAGAATTGAAGAAATTCAGTAGTGCGCAAGTCTGGGGAGTAGTTGCAGTTGCAGTCCTACAATCTGTATTTTTGGTTTTTCTGGGTTGGACTTTCTAATCATTATTGGTTATCTTTGCTTGTGGATTAGCCTTGGTTGGCTACTGATTTTCTACCGTAATTCTTCTCTCTGTCAAGGTCAAGGTGCTCGGGGTGGCATTAGTTCCTATGGTTGGGTGACAATATTGCTATATTGTCTATGGTTAAATGAGCACACCCACTTTTCTAACAATATTATCATCTAGAAAGGGATAAAAGTTGACCTAAAATCTCTATTAACTAATTACTCAATAAATCTATTGAGAATACTAATGTCTCCTTTGAAAAGGAGACTATTGAAAAGGTAAATGTAATGTAGAAAAAATCACCGCAAATATTTCCAATATAGAGACAAGAACATAGCAATTGAAAGGCATGCATTCTCACTATTAACAAAAATCATTAGAATGATACTAATGGACATGGTCATATTATCATCTAGAAAGGGATAAAATTTGACTTGAAAGCTCCATTAACTAATTATTGAATAAATCTATGGGGAATACTAATGTCTCATTTAACAAGAACTATAAAGGGAAGCTCCATAAGCTTCCACTATCTTATATTTTTCTTTTATTTGACTTTGCATTATAGCAATTTCATCATTTGCATGTTAAGTCCAACATTAAATCACAAAAAAGTTTCAACATTTAATTGTTGATATTACTAGAAAAAAAACTTAAAACATAGTAATACACAAATAATAACAATGAATTGTTGATATTATGGTAGCTGTGGGAGGTATTAACCTCCACATGTAACCCTGAAAAGTATAGAATATTAAGGGAAGAAAGAAGAAACCCTAAAGCATTGGACATAACCCTAAAAGACAAGTCGGCTAAAGGAAATATTTTAGTATTGAGCTTTTAGCATCCAGAATGAGAATTCGACCCAGACAACTAAGGAGAAACAGTATAAATATAGGATGCCAGAGCTCATTTGAGACACACATCTCACAACTGCAGAAATGTAAGAGTGTGCATTGCAGAAACTAAGTAAGTGCGCAAGTGTGGAGAGTAGTTGCAGTTGCAGCTACTGCAACCTATATTCTCGGTTTTGAGCTTGGACTTTCTATTGGTTATGGTTTGGACTTTCTGCCTTGTGTGCTAGCTTCGGAGAGAGGTACGCTACATTGATTGGCTATTAGGCCTAGGGTTTGATTCCGTAATTATTCTCTGTCAAGGTTAAGGTGCTCGGGGGTGGCTTCGGCCTATGGTTGGGTGACAATATTGCTATTTTGTCTATGGTTAAACGAGCACACCTATTATTTCTAACAGGTTATGGGCCCACACTATCTTCGAACAGTCTGACCACTAGAATATAGATTGGGAGGATTTTCTCAATTACAGTTGCAGTTGCAGTAAAAGTTTTTGTTGCAGCAACGAAACCCTAACCCTCTTGTTGAAGCACCTTGAGTGAAGAGATTGACCTAATTTCTGGATAGCCTAGTGTTCCCTAACCCAACGCACCTCCGGGTACTCTCAGCAAGCTAATACACCAAGTTTGAGTTTTTGGTCAAAGCCAAAGGTTGACAAATTCAAAGCAGTCATGACTTACTCTATGAAGTCAGAAAACAAATCAGTAGGGGATTCTAACTTCATAGCATGGAAGACAAGGATTGACCTCATCCTTGCCAAGAATAAAGTGTTGGATATCGTGAAAGGAAAGATTGTGGAACCACAGTTTGAAGAAGGAAAAGAGAAGGAACCTCAGAATGTTGCAGTTATGGAGAAGTTCAAGGACAATGGCACCAATGCCATGAGTATCATAGTGGACTATGTAAAATACCACTCGATACCCTACATATCTCATCTTGACTCACCTAAGAATATGTACGATGCCTTAACTAATCTCTTCTCAGTCAGAAACATTGGACAAGTAATGAGTCTGAAGAATGAGCTTCGTGACATGAAAATGAATGATGATGAAAGCATAACATCATACTTTGTGAGAATCTTGCAGTTAAGAGATCAACTACAAGCTATTGAAGAAATCATTTCAGAGAAGGAACTGGTAAATATAACTCAATGGTCTTCCCAAGACATGGGATGCATTTGTCGCAAGCATGAACACAAGGATGGAGGATCCCACATTAGAAGAACTTTGGACTTGTTGTGCACAAGAAGAATCGAGGATTAACGCAAAAGAGAAATCCCAAAAGAAATACGATGATCAAGCTTTCACAGCAAAGTTCAAGAATTTCAGTAATAAGAAGAAGTTTGGCTCAAGGAAGAAACCAAATCAAGAAAAGGATATGTCAAAAATACAATGCTTCAACTGTTGAAAATATGGTCACTATAGGAACTATTGTCCTAATTTAAAGAAAAGGAAGGAAACAAACGAAGCATCAGATGCCGAAGAAAGAGAACCCTCAAAGAAGGCCAAGCAGGATAAAACAAACTTTTTCTTCTAAGACAAGGTAACAATATTCTTCATAATTCTTGTACATACCATGTTTACATAGTTTCTGTACATATCTTGCATATCTATTTCTTACAAGATAAGATGCTCAAGTGAAACAATACCTATGGAAGAATAATATTTCTATCATGATGACTACAAGTCAAGAAATACACATGAAAAGATGAAGTACTTTGACAACCCTTGGTAACAATTCCTATGGAAGCTATTATATAAGTAATAACTTCCAGATAAGCTGAAATCAGAATCAAACTTGAAGAGACCCAGAAGAAGTCAAAACAGAAAGAAGTCAGCAATCAAGAGGAAATTAGAAAAAGACATGTGACACTTTGCAGAAGGCAATAAGAATGCAGATGGAAGCGTGGACTCTCTTAGATGGAAGAAGTTGTTACAGAATTCCAAAAGAAGAGAATGCATGAATGAAGCAAGGATTAGGAGGGAGATAATCCTAAATGATATGATCCATTGAAGATTATGAAGTATCCATTTTCCAATTTGAAAGTAACAACCATAATAAGCAGCATGTGTTCAAGTTTGACTTTAAAAAAAGTCTTCTTCGAAAAGAAGCCTTAAAGTATACTTGGTTGTCCATCTACATCCATGATCTTATGATGAAAGGAAGAAGTTGGAATCTTCAGGGCATGGAATCTATTGAAAACTCCATGGATAAAAGAGCTAAAGAGAAACATGAGGAAGAACATGAAGATTCCAAGAGAGAAAGAAAAGCCAGAACAACCAGTCATTATACCAAGAATCACAAGACTACCAACTTGGTTTGAAACCACTAGAAGCAATCAAACAGAAGAAATGGAAGTTATGATGAAGAACTGTATATGTAAGAAATTGTGAAAAAGGGTTATGAATGAAAGCATCATGAGATTTAGAACTAGAGGTTCTTCTAGAAGGAGTAGGAGACTATGATAACAACTTGTTCCCGTAAACCAGATATACCTCTATCTGAGTTATTATATCTCTTGCAGTATCCATGGATTGAAGTTTACATCAGTTGGTTGTAAAAGATTTCTCTCCCAATAGAGAATTTGAGGAATAAGCTTATGTAAATCAATCTCAAGGTCTTGAGGTATACCATAAAGAGACCCATGTATGCAAATATAAGAAGACCTTGTAAGGATTCAAACAACTTGATGCAGAGTATCTCATATACAGCAGCAGCATGGTAAAAACTCTCTATGACAGAGATAGTGTATCATAATAGTTACCCAAAAATCTAGGATGATAGATTGCTAATCCATGGCAAACTCTCATGATGACAGAAGAAGTGCTACTTGGATATGTTTTAGTTTGATCCTTGCCACAATGTCATGGGCTAGCAGGAAACAGAAGTGTTGAATTCAACCATGATATGTATTGTAATGATCAGAGCTACATGAAGCCTTCAAAGAAAACCAATGTTCCATCACAAATCAAAGTACATTGAGATCAAGCATTACATTCTTCATGATGAAGTCTAGAAAAGAGAAGTGGTTCTCCAATATATCTCCACAAATGAGCAGATAGCAAATATTTTAGTAAAACCTCTGTCCAAGATGAAAAAATTTCAAGTTGGGGCTCGTGGAGACGACCTCCTTATTGAAAAAGGAATAGATTACTCCCAGGTTGGGAGGGAGCACTGATGTGTTATTGGTTTATGGACATTCATTTTTTAGTTCGAAAAATGGTCCAGGATTAGCAGTTCCTTTCTAGTTTGAAAAGTGGTTTGAGATTTCTGACGGATAGGCATTTTCCAGTTTGGAAAATGGTCTAGATCGGATAGTCATTTTTGTAATGAAAATGGTTCAATAGATTTTTGGTGTACCATAGACAACGATTCTCCTTATGGTCAGTGTGGGGGAATAGTATAGGATGGTCATTCTTCTTGGAATTCACTCTCATTAGTGGTCAAATAGAATGGTATGCCTCGTCGAGAAGTCATTCTTTTGAAGTTCATAATTGTGAGCAGTTTCAAAGAATGGTCTGTTTTGGAGGTTGGTGAAGGACAGTCATTTCCTTAGGAAATGGTCCGCACAGTCATTCCCTAGGGTAGACTCATTCTCTCCAGGTTGCACTATGTTTAGTGCCAGAGGAATGCCCCAGTTAGGTGAATGGTCCAGGATCAACAATCGGGGACAAGCATTCCCTAGGGCACTCATTCACTCCAGGTTGCACTTTGTTTAGTGTTGGAGGAATGGCCTAATTAGGTGAATGGTGCAGGCTCAAAAATCAAAGACAGGTGTTCTTTTGTGCTTGAGAATAATAATCCAGATATCCCATGGTTGATGTTTTACTTTCTGAGGGCAGAGGCTCTTCCATATCTCATAGATGTGAGTGGAAGAATGGCCTAGATGACTCAGTTTATATCATGATATTGTTTATTTATGCAGGTTGATATCAGATGATATGATTACTATGGAGATTGTATGTCTCTAGAAAGTAGATGTATGCTATTGTGGTGGATGTGTTCCACTGGTTGTGACTATGTGTCATTGATTAAGTAGTCGTGTGCTACTTGGTGTGGTTTTGTACCACTGGATAGTAGTTGTGTACTACTATGGATAAACATAGTTGTGTTCTATTGAATGACATTGTCATGATTGCCATGTAGACTATTAGTAGTGTTGAAAATGATTATCAGCTAGATGGATGGTCAGTGTACTGATGGACAGACATTCTCCAGATGGAAAATGGTCTAGGACATTTATTCTTCTAGGATGTATGTCTGGATTAGAAGAATAGTCCTTGTATCCCATGGCGGGGCTTACAACATCTGTTGGAATAGTTATTCTTCTAGGACATATGCTCAAATCACTATGTGGAGTGAGTGACTTATTCAGTATCATGCATGATTACTCAGATGGAGTATGGTTTCGAGAGATGATGCAGTTGATATTGTCAGAGGATATTCATAGTGATGATGGTGCTCGTGATCTAATCATGAGATAGCATGTATGGCTATGATGATGCTACCAGTTGAATGGTATGTTTGTGGTCAAGACCATTGCTTTCATTACCTCCCTAGCTAGGAGGGAGTGTTGATATTGTGGTAGTTGAGAGAGGTATCAACCTCCATGTGTAACCCTGACAAGAATAGAATATTCCGGGAAGTAAGAAGAAACCCTAAAGCATTGGACATAACCCTAGAAGACAAGCCGGCTAAAGGAAATATTTCAATATTGATTTTTGAGCCTCCAGAGTGAGAAGTTGGCCCAGACAACTAAGGATAATCAGTATAAATACAGGATGTTAGAGCTCATTTGACACACACATCTCACAACTGCAGAAATGTAAGAGTGTGCACTGGAGAGTAGTTGTGGTTGCAGCTACTGCAACCTGTATTCTCCGTTTTGGGCTTGGACTTTCTATTGGTTATGGTTTGGACTTTCTTCCTTGTGTGCTAGCTCCGGAGAGAGGTACGCTGCATTGATTGGTTATTAGGCCTAGGGTTTTCTTCTGGAATTATTCTCTGTCAAGGTTAAGGTGCTCGAGGGTGGCTTCAACCTATGGTTGGGTGACAATATTGCTATATTGTCTATGGTTAAACGAGCACACCTATCATTTCTAACATGAACTACATAAACTTCTTTCAAAAAGCACTAACACATCTAAGCCTAGTCCCACCTTTTCTCCATGTTAGAACAACCACATCAACAACTTTGTACCAAGTTGAATGAGACTATATATCACACAAAAGATACCCTTCATACAAGTTTGAAGTGTCTTTACGTGAAAATGGGATTCTGTTACATTTTGTTCTTGTCTTCTAAAAACCATTAGTTTTAGTTGATTTTGTACGTTCATATATAGTAAGCAAAAAAAATAAAACATCTAAGAGAATGGTTGACCTAACATTCTTAAATGAAAAACTAATAAATACAATTTAAACACTTACACATTTATAGCGATAGAACTCCAAGACTTTTGACATTTGCTTCTATGTTGATCTTTGAGCTAGTTTATCAAGAGGCCATTGTTTCAAGCTCTACATCTTTGTTTTGAAGTATTTTGAAACCCAACCCCACTTTTTTCAATAATTTTTGAAACGTTTAGAAGAGAGTTGTTGGTTTGGCAAAGTTTCAAAAAGCCCCAAATCAATTGTGTAACTAATTTCTTTCTATTTGGGAGATCAGAAATACAACATCAAGAAGAAAAGTCAAGCATTTTTTAAAGTCAACCATACGACCATTTCACAGTTCATAAGAAACCCAAACTCACTTGTACAAAACAAACATGAAGAAAAAAAAGGAAAATTATTATAGAGAAACCAAATGTAAACACAACTAGGTAATAGACCACTACTTTCCAAACAAGAAATCTTTTAAATATCCTTCATTCACCATATGAAACCTTGTCATACTATCCAAATGAGATGCATAAATTAGTCATGGTGCTTTGTAGCCACCATCCCTATTCCTTGTACTACCTCACCAACACCTTTCCTAGTTAAAAATATAGAAGATATCAATACTTTTTTCCTTATGAAAAAATCTTATATTACATACTTCATTCCCTTAGTAATGAAAAGTTTATAAGCATCCTGTAAATGTAAGGTGCTATATTAAAATTCCACTCATGCCATAATTGTACAATATGGCTAATTGAGCCATCATCCAAACATACGGATAGTTATTAAAATGGATGCTCCAAGAAGAAATAGGCTATGAACAAATAGTTGAAAATGGATCTAACCATAAGATAGTTATGGAAGCATTTTTAGAACAATTATTACAAAAGGAAATGAGTAAAAAACATGTGGCCTTTTTTTCTAGCTAGCAATGTTGGTGTGCTAAAGGGATTTCTTGTCTTCAATTTTGAACTTTTTTATTCCTTTGTCATGTGGTGCACTAATCTTGTTCTTCAACGTATGCTCTTTGAACCTGTTGGCGACGAAAGTCACTCTTGGATTGCAGCAGGAGCAAAGCCCGACGCCCATCAGTTTAATGTCATGTTTTTTTTAATGGGGTGATCGATTGGAAGCCAACTCAAGACAGTGTGGTTCTAACTTTGAAACTAGGCCAGGTAGGCATGGGCAGGTGAGGTCTTAATCAAACTTTAGACAGTAATTTGTAGTAAGGGTGAGTAGGGGGAAGACTTGTATCAGAGAGGTGCAAAGGCCTATCGTAAACATCAGGTTTCTAACAGGCTGTGGGAGAAGACATCTAAACGCAATATCTTCTTTGCATTCACATGCAAAACGCCTGAGAATACAACAATGCAACAATAAATCCTTTATCATAACATGATTGCAATAATTCGCACGAATCAATCATTCGCGAACTCTCTCGGCATAAGATGAAAATTAGATGGAGTAAGAAAGATTGTCTATCATAAAACAAGAAATCTCACATACAGATGCATAACCAGAGAACTAGAGTGTGTTAAAACTTTACAATCGGAACCTTTGCTCTACCATCGATAATTCCAAAAATTGGCGAAAACACCTACATATACTTCAAAACAACAACAACAGCAAAAACAAGACGTTGCATTAAAAACATTGTGTCTGCATGTCTTTTGATAGTCTGTGCATGCAGACTCTGGCCGATCGTGCACCCAAGACTTGGTGTCCCCTCGACCGAATTTGGACGGGTAACTTTCGTCAGATGCCGTCTTAACTGCACATGGCTCCTGCACGGGAGCTAGCAGCAACATTAAAGGCCAACATGGCACATGCAAACCTTTTTTTGGTCAGATGAGGACCGACCATGACCTTTTGGAGGAAATCAGTGTACAGGACCGTATCAGGTAGACTGTCTGTCGGAACCTCCATATCTTGCACTTAATGCATGAAGAGAGGTTTCAACCACTCTTCCTTACCTTCATTTACTTCAAGAGAAAACCAGGCTTGAGGTCGGATCAAATGACACCCGGAGAACGCGATGAACCTTTCGGCGAATGGACCCGACGCCTTTGGCCCCCTTTGCGCAGCTCTTTTATTTCCCAGGTGACCACAGGCTGTGACCTTGCATTTACTCTCAAAGTAGCTTTCGACGTTCGCGAAATAGGAAGGGGTTGATCCTTACTTCTTGAAATCGCGATGGGAGAAATGGCGAGGAGCCTAATTGCATGCCAGGTGTCTCCTATGGATGGACAACTGAGACTGCCCCTTGATACTGTGGGCCTGACTTTGGGCGCCATCGGCGCTTCAGGGTTTAGGGTTTCAGAATATACAACGAAATAAAACCTTCACCCCCTGAACTCGCAACTGCTGAAAAACCAACGCAACTGGATCTCGCGCCACGCGTCCCTCGGATGGACAGTTGTTATCTTCCCTGCATACAATATGGGCGCCATCCATTGCATTATCTTCGGTGCACCTTTCTATCCACGATTTCCTGCCACCCATTGATATGCTCATATGGATGGATCCAGATCATTGACACTATAATTTTGCCCGCTCGCTTGATTTTAAGTCCGAAAAGGACTTCTTATGTTCGTTGCGCTTGGGCGCTCCTCGTGCAACTTGCAGACCCGAATACTCTTGTGCCTAGGACAAGAAATGTCGCTAACATTAGGCTCCATGGGGGATAGAGTCATCCCTGTGATTCTCTAAGAAATCATTCCGCAGCTTCAGTGCCTTGTTGTTGGGCTATGTATTCATGCTCAAAACATCGCGCAGCTGAAAATACAGGCCAAAAAATAAAAGCAACAAAATAAAAACACATGCTCAAAGGAGCTTATTTATATACAATCCTAAATTAATAAAACACTTTACATCGGGCTAGGTGAAAGCAGACTTCCACCATAGCCAATCAAGCAACTTCCTGAAGGGAAGATCTTTCTTTCTGTCGATGATCACCAGTAGATGGTGTAACCGTGACAACAGAACGGCTATACTCTTTGACTTCTTCTCACAGGGTGAAGTTGATATGGAATAGGGTGGCTCCAAGGCATAAAGGACATGCCACTCCATGTATTCGCCGACAGGGTCATAGAATGAGTGGCGAATCTCGGAAAATTGGTGACAGGCAGCTTCCTCTGTTACAGAGTTGCTCACATGTGGTTGAATATCTTTGATAAGCACAGGTGAGCGGACAACTGACGTAGGCTCATTGATCTCAGGCTGTAGCTGCTCGTTGACTGGCTCTGGAATGAAATATGTGCTCAATTGTTCCTCTAGTTCCTTTTCCTCTTCTTCTTGGCTCTCCCCCGGGTCGGATTCGTATTCATCATAAACAGCCTCCCTGGGTAAATTATTCTCTTCCTCGTACTGCTCAGCGTCTCTTGAAAGACTGAGATGGCTGATTTCCTCG
This sequence comes from Picea mariana, assembly GCA_032191745.1. NCBI lineage: Eukaryota > Viridiplantae > Streptophyta > Pinopsida > Pinales > Pinaceae > Picea > Picea mariana. The sequence goes on from JASDQU011102848.1 coordinate 34,886, forward strand.
TGATGATTTTCCTTAGTGAGAAGAGGACAAGGTTCTGCGACCTGCTCTTGGAAATCCAGCATATCGAGCTTAGACTCTGATTCGTAACTCTCATAGGTGATCTGACTGCTCTAATAAGCAAAAGGTGATGTGGGGTTCTGCTACTCCTCTTCCAGATAATCATCAAAGTTGCAGGGGAAAAGAGCTTCTCCAACTTGCAGAAATGGAACTATCCCCCACTCCTCCATTTCGACCCCAAATGTAAACACATCATGGGAAATCTTGTGAAGGAAAAGAGAACAATCCTCTTCCACAACTACCTCTTCATCGTTTTGATCTGAGACAACAAGCTCATCGGGGGCAGATGCTGACACATCCCAGAAATCTTCAATAATCTCTTCAAAAGAGCTGCTCAAATCATCTACCTTGAAGACTAGAAAACCCTCTCCGTTGCCTTCAGATTCCAACCTTGCATGTTGGGCAGTGAGAGATTTTGCATGTTCTATCAGTTCACTCAGAGCATATTCTTCCCCCAGTCTTCTATCCTTACAGCCCCCATCATCACAGCCTTCATCAGACATAATCATATATGGGAGGATTTCTTCTTCTTGGCTCTCCCATGGGTCAGATTCATAATGACAATAAACAGGACCCATGGGAAAGCTTTTTTCATAATCACCCTCAGTAGAGCTGCTAAGGGCCTCTGCTTCAAAGAATGGGAAATCCTCAGCACATTGTTCAGCTTCCCACCTGTCAAGTCTGGCAGTGATAGATTTTATTAGTTCCATAACTTCGCCCGAAGCATCTTCTTCCTCCTCAGGATCTTCATGGTCATCCATTGCAGAGATACCAAAATCCTCTGTACATCGCTCAACTTCCCACCTGTCAAATCTGGCAGTGATAGATTTTACCAGCTCCATAACTTCGCCTGAAACAGACGAATGGGGAGGATAAATGACTGCATTCTGATCCAGGTCATTAGGATCATCCTCATAGCCTACATAAGAGACGACTCTATCTTGTATACATTTGTTGTAGTATCCCTCACAACAGCTATGAAAAATCAACTCAGAGGGATAAAGCTCCTGACAATAGGCAGTGAAGGCTGCATGGAATTCACTGAGTCAAGAAATGCTAGCAGGGGGTAAAGAATGATACCATTTACATGCATCCCCTGCTAACGAGAACATGAACATCTTCAGTAATACATCCTCATGATGTATCTCCCACTGACGCATGAGTTCATGAAACTCGCTGAGGTGATGAGCAGGGTTGTCCCCTTCACATTTTCCAAATCTGGGCAAATAATTGTCGCATTCATTCGAAGAGGGGACAACATTAGGAAAACTGGGAATAGCAGAAAAATCAAAAGGAGCAAACCTGCGAGCCAAGATCTTTTCCATCCGAACCAGTGGAGTCGCCAATCGATCCTCGAATCATGGAGTCGCCAGGTGAAATATGCGCAACTTCGAATGTGTTTGGTCCTTATTCACCATCAAAGGCCAGATCCTAACGTTGTTGTTACCCCAGGAAGCTTCTCGGGCTGAGAAAGCAGCTGCTGAAACCTTCTCGAGAAAGCTCCTTAGGGTCAGCTTTCAGGTGTGCTAACAGTAGCCACAACTGAAACAATGATGTGGAAACCCTGGAGTCACCACAGTGGATTCTCCAGGTGCACAGTAGCAATCTTTAAGGGCTCTTATTTATGATGCACCTTCAGAATCAAAGGCTCAATGTCGTTCTACCCAGGGAAAATCTTCAATTTCGTCCCAGGCAACGGCACCAGAAATGTTAGCGACGAAAGTCACTCCTGGATTGCAGCAGGAGCAAAGCCCGACGCCCATCAGTTTAATGTCATGTTTTTTTTAATGGTGTGATCGATTGGAAACCAACTCAAGACGGTGTGGTTCTAACTCCGAAACTAGGCCAGGTAGGCGTGGGCAGGTGAGGTCTTAATCAAACTTCAGACAGTAAGTTGTAGTAAGGGTGAGTAGGGGGAAGACTTGTATCAGAGAGGTGCAAAGGCCTATCGTAAACATCAAGTTTCTAATAGGATGTGGGAGAAGACATCTAAACGCAAGATCTTCTTGCATTCATATGATTGCAATAATTCGCACGAATCAGTCATTCGCGAACTCTCTCAGCATAAGATGAAAATTAGATGGATTAAGAAAGACTGTCTGTCATAAAACAAGAAATCTCACATACAGATGCATAACCAGAGAACTAGAGTGTGTTAAAAATTTACAATCGAGAGCTTCGCTCTACCATCGATAATTCCAAAAATGGAGAAAACGCCTACATATACTCCAAAACAACAACAGCAGCAAAAACAAGACATTGCATTAAAAACATTGCATCTGCATGTCTTCTAACAGTCTACGCATGCAGACTCTAGCTGATCGTGCACCCAAGACTTGGTGTCCCCTCGACCGAATTTGGACGAGTAACTTTCGTCAGACGCCGCCTTAACTGTGCATGGCTCCTACACGGGAGCTAGCAGCAACATTAAAGGCCAACATGGCATGCTGTTGACGGGCGAAACAGTCCATCCGTCAACTGGGAGAGTGGAACCGGTCCGGGGTTGTCTAAATAACCCAAGCTGTTTGGTATGGACCACCCTGACGAGTTTAACGACTCCGTTGGCCGCTCTAAGGTCTCGT